>CAUYPO010076300.1:0-54110 GCA_963574435.1 Cheirogaleus major
CTCAGGCTGGTTTCGAACTCCTGAGCTCAAAGGATCCGCCCACCTCGGGCTCCCAGAGTGCTAGGATTACAGGCGTGAGCCACCACGCCCGGCCTATTTCTTTGCTTTTAAAGTTTATATTCTCTTCTTTGGGTTTTCTTCTTCATTTCTTTCAATATTACTTCCTTTTCCTCCTCTACCCACTGTTGGATAAAAGCTGTACATTGCGTTTCTATTCTTCTGGCCTTAATTTCTAAACGAACATATTTTACATATTTTTGTAACAAAATTTGAAAGTATTCAGCATTTCTGTCCTCTTTCTGAACTTTTTTTTTCCTTTTTTTTTTTTTTTGAGACAGAGTCTTCCTCTGTCACCCTGGCTAGAGTGCCATGGCATCAGCCTAGCTCACAGCAACCTCAAACCCCTGGGTTCAAGCAATCCTCTGCCTCAGGCTCCCAAGTAGTTGGGATTATAGGCAGCACCACCATGCCCGACTAATTTTTTTATATTTTTAGTAGATATGGGTTCTCGTTCTTGCTCAGGCTGGCCTAAACTCCTGAGCTCAAGAGATCCTCCCACCTTGGTGCGCCCAGAGTGCTAGGATTACAGGCGTGAGCCACCACATGGGTAAGGACTTTACTCTTGAACATCCTCTGTCTTTTATTACCTTTTTCTTTTCTTTTTTTTTAATTTTTTATTTAATGAGATGGTGTCCCATGATTTTGCCCAGGCTAGTCTCAAACTTCCAGCTTCAAGTGATCCTCCTACCTCAGTCTCCCAACTTGCTCATTATGGGCATGCGCCATCATGCCCAGCAATCATTTTTTCCTTTTCCTTTTTTTTTTTTTTTTGAGAGACACTCTCGCTCTTTTGCCCAGTTAAAATGCAGTGGTGTCATCATAGCTCACCACAACCTCGAACTCCTGGGCTCAAGCGATCCTCCTGCTTCAGCCTCCTGAGTAGCTGGGACTATAGGCATGTGCCACCACACCCAGCAAATTTTTTCTATTTTTAGTAGAGATGGGGTTTCGCTCTTGCTCATGCTGGTCTTGAACTCCTTATCTCAAGTGATCCCCCACCTCAGCCTCCCAGAGTGCTTAAATTATAAGCATGAGCTACTGCACCCGGCCAAGTAATTTATTATTGTTTTCACTGTCTTAACACAAAAATAGTTTCCTTACATCAAAATCTAATTAAATTTACCAATACCTTTGGTCAGTTTGAGCTCTATTTTTTTTCTTTGAGACAGGGTCTTGCTCTATCACCTGGACTAGAGTGCAGTGATGCTCATTATAGCTCACTGCAACCTCTAACTCCTGGACTCAAGCGATCCTCCTGCCTCAGCCTCCCTAGTAGGCGGGACTACAGGAGCATATCACCACACTCAGCTACTTTTTTATAGAGACAGAGTCTCACTATTACCCAGGCTGGTCTTGAACTCCTGGCCTCAAGTGATCTTCTGCCTCAGCCTCCCAAGCAGCTAGGACTATAGGAGCATACTACCATGCCCAGCTTATTTTGTTTCTTGACCACAGAAATATTTGCCATGTTTTTATGCTTATCAATGTAGTTTTAGCTCTTTCTTTTTTATATTTTGTCTATAGTTGTTGTGCGTGAGCAGAATGGATATGTCAAAGGTGAACTCACTAAGGCATCTGGACCAGAGGTTGAAAAATACTTTCAAAAAATTCCATACATAGCCAGTCATGATGGCTCATGCCTGTACTCCCAGCAACTGGGGAGGCTGAGGCGAGAGGATTGCTTAGGGCCAGGAGTTCAAGACCAGCCTAGACAAGATAGTGGAATACCCCATCTCTAAGAAAATTAGAAAACTTAGCTGGGTATGGGGACACACACCTGCAGTCCCAACTACTCAGGAGGTTAAGGAGGGAAGATCACTTGAACCCAGGAGTTTGAGGTTGCAGTAAGCTATAAATGTCCCACTGCACTCCAGTCTGGGTGACTGAGCAAGACCCCACATCTAAAAAAATAAAAATAAAATAAAATTCAATATATAAAGGAAAATCAGGTACCTTGTGATATACTAGCTTACTTCTCCAACATTTTTCAGTAGAATCATTAATAACCACTGTCAAATAAGTGAATCCCTGTTGCCATACAGAAAAGCCAATATGTGAAGCAGTTTGATCAATAATCACTTCCTATAGTTTGGAATAACTGCCCTTGCGACTTTCTGTATGGGAGCTGACATATGAAGTGAACTGTTTTCTCTATTCAAAGCATCTAAACATATATGTTATATCACTCTAACTGTAAAACAGCTGGGCCTCCCATGGATTCTCAGTTCCAACTATTTTAGAGGATATCTATTTCTTTGAAGTATCCCCTAAACTATACTTTGTGTCACCATATAGCCTACATTCTCCAGTTTAAATTAACCCAAATATGCCAAAATATGCCCCAAAATGTTCTAGCCATTTTTGCATGATGTGGTAATACAAAATTAAATTCACAAAAGCATGTACATCTTTATAAATATATCAATATAAATATGACATATTAAGCTATAAGGAAAAAAACTAAATTAAATTTATCAAAAAAGTTGTGGTGATCATTATATAAAGTCTAAGGAGTTTCCCCCCATCTCATAGTCAGTGTTTTCAACAAAATTTTCAACTTGTTTCTAACCACATGTCATTTTGTACCTACAAAATCAAGTGCTTTTATACTTCATTATCTGTTTAAACATCTACTATCACTTGCACTGCTGATCTCTTTCTATATACCTCTGGTCTCTAATCAGATGAAGATATAGACTAAGATTATATCTGTCCTGTCTTCATGATGCAAAAGCAGTCAAACACGATAGAAAAAAAGATTCCTTCACAAAATCAGATTCTTCCTATTCCTACTTTATATTTTCTAAGTATCAACAAAGCCTCATTAAGACAATATTGCTCTGCCTCTGACATTATCAATATAGTATCTTTTCTCTTAAGACCACAATCTCTTCATTTATCATTTTTCAATATCACTTCTCATTCTGATACTCCTTAGTTGCTAAATTTGATAGTTATTATCTCCCTCTCAAGCTCAGCCTAACCTAATGTACCTGCCATGGATTTTAAATAGGTAAGTCCCTGCCATCAATCAATCACATCCATATTTTCACACTACAGAAAAGAGGTCACAAACTCTAATGCCTACAGGCATGAGACAAGTAACATAAATGCATTTACTAAGTCAGAATGGGTTTATAAGAAACTGGACAGACTAAGTGTTATTCTAAAAAGAACAATCATGATTAGTTCCAGTGATTTTGTTAAACATTCTGATTTAATTGAACTCAGATACTGAGAATGTGAAATATCTTTATTTTAAAATATTTCCTTTTTTAAATAGAGACAGAGTCCTACTCTGTCACCCAGGCTGGAGTGCAGTGGTATGATCACAGCTCACTATAACCTCAAACTCCTGGCCTCAAGCTATCCTCCAGCTTCAGCCTCCCAAAAGGGCTGCGATTACAGGTGTGAGCCATCATGCCTGGCCTATTTCCAATTTTTAAAAATCACTGTGTGGACAAAACTCACATGTTGGCTGGATATGACCTTGGATCATCAGTTTTCAATTTCTATAAAAGATTACTTTTATTATTTAACAAAGTTTTGGAAACACAGAGATCTATCCTAACATAAAAATCACATTTTTCAAATTCAATGAAAGCTTGGCCATTCCTATAAATCTTAATCTCCCTAATGGAAAAAAAACAGGCTTATCCCTCATCTGCTATTCCAAATGTTCTCTTTTACCTATTTTGAATACTGATGGTGTCTGTTTTGTGCTGCTATAACAAAATATCTTAGACTGGGTAATTTATAAAGAATAGAGATTTACTTGGCTCATAGTTCTGGAGGCTGGGCAGGCAGTCCAAGATCAAGGGGTCACATTTAATGAGGGCCATCTTGGTGAGTCATAACATGGTGGAAGGCATCATATGGTAAAAGAGAGTGCACATGGGATTGGGGGTAAGGACTAGGGTGGGGAGATAGGAAGAGAAAGATGGAGGAGGGAAGGAGAGGGGAAGAAGAGGGGAAGGGGAGGAAGGGGAAAAGAGAGGGGAGGCGGAGGGAGAAGGAAAGAAAGAGAGCAGAAAGGGGGCTAAACTCATCTTTTATAAGGACATTGCTACTGGACACAAACCTACTTCCTTGAAAATAGCATTAATTCATTCATGAGGGCAGAGTCTTCATGACCTAATCACCTCTTAAAGGTCCCACCTCTCAACACTGTTGAACTGGGGATTAAGTTTCCTACACATGAACTTTTGGGGACACATTCAAACTATAGCAGATAGAGATATAAAATTAACAATTAAAACCATAGAGGAAAAAATGTCCTTAATGATTCTTCAGAAAGAACAAAATCATAATAAAATGGCAAAACATTCTTAAAAGACAGAAGATATGGAAATATATAAAAACTTAAAGTACACTACCAAACAACAGAGGAAAACTTATAGTTATAAATGCACAATGTTTTGCCCAGCAGTCATTCAATAAAAGTTTAAGTGAATATGTTAGTAAGGAAAAAAGTGTAAACAATTAAGTATCTACCTAAAAACTTAAAAAAGGAATAAAATGACAACTTGCAAGTAGCAAAGAATAAAGTATAAAACAAATTGAAAACTAACAAAGTTATCAGTTGAGTTTCTGAAATACAAAGTAAACAATTGATAAACTACAATTTTGTTTTGAGACAGAGTCTCACTGTGTTGCCCAGGCTAGAGTGCCGTGGCATCATCCTAGCTCATAGCAACCTCAAACTCCTGGGCTCAAGCAATCCTTCTGCCTCAGCCTCTCGAGTAGCTGGGACTACAGGTATGCGCCACCATGCCCGGCTAATTTTTTCTATATATATATTTAGTCGGCCAGTTAATTTCTTTCTATTTTTAGTAGAGACGGGGTCTCGCTCTGCTCAGGCTGGTCTCGAACTCCTGACCTTGAGCAATCCTCTCGCCTCAGCCTCCCAGAGTGCTAGGATTACAGGCGTGAGCCACCGCGCCTGGCCAACTACAATTTTTAAAAAAGGAGATACTATAAAACTTTCAGCACTAAGAATTCTAGGATAAAGAAATTAAAAATGGGAAAATTCTCATAATTATATATTAATATAATTAATGACCACATAAACAATTTGATTATATGACTACCTACAGAAATACAAAATTCCAAAATTGATGGAATAATAAATGCTCACTATGTCTATGTGAGGCTGGAAAAACAAAAAAAAGTAAGACATAGTTCTTGTCCTCTTGATGTTACCACTGTCATAGAGAAGACAGATATATAACCAGTTAATTACAGAATAATGTGGCATATACACTAATGAAAGTATGATCAGTGGACTGAAGTAGTATAAGAGGGTGATTGATTTGGTCAAGATAGTATGGATATGAGGAAGGACTTTATCAAATAGGCAACAACAAAGCAGGGTTTTAAAGTATGACTAGGAGTTTGCTAGAAATAGAACAAGGAAATATTAAAGAATTTTTCCAAAACTTCGAAGTATAGAGGAGGTGTAGAACACCTCCTCACACCTTTGGTGTGATACAGCTAAAAAGAGCAGTAAACTGCAAGGTAATAGTCCTGGTTGTTCCACTGTTTACCTCAAGCAAATTAAATCTCGCTGGATCTAATTTTTCTCATCTATGAAATGAGAGATCATATAAGAGCAGAGTCTCAATCTTTAACATACATATATAAATAAGGTCTAAGGCAGGACCTGAAAGCTTTTTAACAATCACACGTGATATGGATGATGCTGGTCCACTGACCTATCCTTTGAGTAGTAGCAGGACATTAGACTATCTCTAAAGGTTCCTTGTATCTCAAAAGTTTATTTCAAATAATTCTTCTGCTGTGTTGAAATTGATGAGACAAATGATTGTCATATAAAAATTTGACAAAGATTAAACCAAAAAGAAAGTTATAAGGCAAAAAGAAGAAGAAGAAGAAGAAGAAAGAAGAAAGAAGAAGAAGAAGAAGAAGAAGAAGAAGATGATTATAAGGCAAAATTGCACTTAAAAATAAATTTTCATTTTGACAAAATAGTGTTTATCCTCTGGAAAGCAAGGCTGTATAAATACAAGAATACTATTAATAATGATGTATTTTTGCACATAAATAGGATGACAGTAAAAACCATAAATACATAGATTCTAAGAGGTCATTTAATAAAATTCAACTTTCCTTTAATTTAAAACCTTAAAATATTTTGGTATATAAAAGTTAAAAAAAAGAAATTTAGTCCCAAGAGCCAATGTTATGCTTAATAAAAAAGCACTGTAATTTAAAATTTTAAACAGTTCTAGAAATGCTGGTGAGAGTAATTTGAGTGAAATATTGTTAACAAATATACATAAAATCACTTCTACAATTCAAAAGATAGTATATCTTTTAAAATCCTTGTAAAAAAGGATTTCATGGACACAAACAAGTAGTACAAAGTTTGCAAGAAATGAGAAATACCAAAAAGTGAATTATATTTTAAATAATAGTGATATGAAACTTGAAAATACAATGGAAAAATACTCCATTTTTAAATAATGAGAAAAAAATAGTAAGAACTTGGACATCAATTGAATTTGGAAGGTCAGGTATTTATTCAGAGAAAAAGTATAAGACCGCAATGAACCAAATAAGCATGAATAAATAGAGACTTAGATGAAAAGACTAATGATAGTAAATAGTATAATATCCAATTTAATATGTAGACTTAATTCAAAACAAATTAAGGTTTCTGAAGATTAGTTATAGAATATAATAAACTGAAAGTAAAATTTGCTTGGAAGAACAAAGAAAAAAACAGTTTTTTAAAACTTTAAGTTAGGTTCAAATTATTATAAAGAAGTAGTTTTCAAACCCATATACTAGGGATAAAGATAAGAATTGGCAAAAATGGAAATTCTGGAAATAAGTTAAAAATAGTGAAATAATTTAATGTATGTGCAGCAAACCAGAAATAATATCACCCACCAAAGGAAAAAATTAAAAAATTAATAAGACTTCTGGGACAAATGGATATCAGTATAGAAAAAAATTAATTTGGATCACTATAAATTCCAGACAGGTTAAATAATCAATTAGGAAAAAACATCAAAGAAAACTGAATAGTATTTTTATGCCCAGATGGAGGATAGATGATTTTCTATTAAAAAAATGGATGGAGACTGTCATAAGAGTCAAGACAGATATGCTTGAAATATATACAAATAAAAGCCTTTTGTATCGAATTCAGCAAAATTACAGGATACAAAATAAGCATACAGAAATCAGTCATATGCCCCTGGTGGTCTAGTAGTTAGGATTCAGCGCTCTCACCACCATGGCCTGGGTTCAAAAACGATAAAAAAAAATTAGTCATATGTCTATGCACCAGCAATAAAAATTTGAAAACAAAATCAAGAAAATAATTTCATTTACAATAAAATCAAAATAATAAAATGCTTAGGAATAAAATTAATCAAGGCAGTGTGAGACCTGTGCACTGAAATCTATGAAACATTGCTGAAAGAAATTAAAAATGACCTAAGTAAATGGAAAGACATCCCATATTCATAGATTGACAGACTTAATATTGTTAAGATGGTAATACTCTCCAAATTGATCTGCAGATTCAATACAATTCCTTTTAAAATTCCAATCGCCTTTTAGTAGAAATGGAAAAGCAGATCTTGAAATTCACGTAAAATCACAAAGGATTGTGAATAGCTAAAATAATCTTAAAGAAAAACAAAGTTGGAGAATTCATACTTCCTGTTTCAAAACTTACTATAATCAAAACAGTGTGATACTGGAACAAGGATAGACATATAGACCAATGGAACAGAATTAATAATCCAGAAATAAACCCATCCATCTGTGGCCAATTGATTTTTGACAAGGATGCCAAGACTGTTCAATAGGGAAAGAAGAGACTTTTCAACAAATGGTGCTGGGGCAACTGGATATCCACACACAAAAGGATGAAGTTAGACCTTACCTCATACCATATACAAAAATTAACATAAAATGAATGAAAGCCTTAAATATAACAGCCTAACCTATAAAACTCTTAGAAGAAATCAGGAGAAAGTTTTCATGACCGTGATTTTAGGAATGGTTTCTTAGATATGGCGCAAAGCATGAGCAACAAAAAAAAAAATAGATAAACTGGACTTCTTCAAAATTATAAACTTTCGTGCACCAAAGGACACTATAAAGAGAGTGAAAAGACAACTCATAGAATAGGCAAAAATATTTGCAAATCATATATCTAATAAGGGTCTAGTATTGAGAATATACAAAGAACTCTCACAACTCAACAACAACAAATAATTCAATTAAAAAATGGGCAAATGGCTGGGTGCAGTGGCTCGAGCCTATAAACATTTTGGGAGGCCAAGGCAGGAAGACTGCTTGAGGCCAGGAGTTCGAGACCAGCCTGGGCAACACAGTGAGACCCTGTCTCTACAAAAAAAAATTTTTTTAATTAGCTGAGTATGGTCGTGCATGCCTATAGTCCTAACTACGGGGGAGGCTAAGGCAGGAGGATTGCTTAAGCCCATGAGTTTGAGGCTGCAGTGAGTAATCATAGCACAACTGCACTCCATCTGTTTAAAAAAAAAAAAAGATATACAAATGACCAAAAAGTACACAAAAGAAGCTCAGTGTCATTCGTCATTTGGGAAATGCAAACCAAAACCACAATGCAAACCAACACCACATCACATCCACTAGGATGGCAATGTTAGAAGAAAGGAAGGAAGATAGTACGTGTTGAAGAGGATGTGGAAAAGTGGAAATCTCATGCATTGCTGGTGGGAATGTAAAATGGTGCAGCTATTGTGGAAAACAGTTTGGCAATTCCTCAAAAAGTAAAACATAGAATTACCATATGACTCAGCAATTCCACATCAAGGTATATACCCAAAAGAACTGCAAACAGGTGTTCAACAATAACTTGTACATAAATGTTCATAGCAGCACTATTCACAATAGCCAAAATGTAGAGAAAACCCATATGTGCATCAATAGATGAATAATGTACCCATACAACTATTTCCCACCATAAAAAGAAATAAAATATTGATACATGCTACACCATTTGAAAAATTATACTGACCTTTGAAAAATTATACTAAAAAAGAAGCTAGACACAAAAGGCCACATATTGTATAATTCCATTTATATGAAATATACAGAAGAGGTGATTCCATAGACATGGAGACAGAAAGCAGATTAGTGGTTGCCAGGTGCTGTGAGTAGCAGAGAAAAGGGAGTAACTGTTTAATGGGTACAGAGTTTTCTTTTGGGATGATGAAAATGTTCTGGAACTAGATAGTAGTGACGGTTATACTACATTGTGTAGTATATTCACTAAATGCTACTTTAGTGAATTTTATATTTTACCACAACAAAAAATTATTTTTAATTTAAAAACGTATATGATAAAACATAACAAAATCTCCTATGAGGAAAGACAATAGATTAGGAAAACTGTGATTAAAGTAACTTACAAAAGGTTAGCATCTGAATTATTTATAAAGAATCGATACAAATATATACAATCTATGAAGTTCTCAAGTTAAGTGGTCAAAACTGATGCACAGATTATATACCAAGAAATAATTATAATGAAATTCCTCACATAAAAATAGGCCACGAGAAAATAAATGCTTATTAAAACCTATCTAAGGAAACACTATATTCTAAATAACTTATAAAAGATAAAAATCAATGTGGCCAGGCTACAGGGAAACAGATTTCTCCAGTGACACTATAGAGCTGTTCTAGAGAACAATTTGACAATATGTAACAAGAGCTATAAAGCTAGTCAAGTGCTTTTACCCAATAATTTCATTCTGAGGGCTGTACTTTTAAAGGAACATCCAAAGTAGGAGGAATAGGAAGCAATTTTAAAAAAGGTGGTCACAGTCATGACATCTACAATGAGAAAATGCAAAATACTCTAAACAATCAATGAGAGTAGGCCTAAGTGAATTATTATTATTGCCTAGCACAATGGAATATATATATATAGATGTGTGTGTGCATATCTATACATATACACATTTAAAATGCCAGGTCTATTTTTACTTATTTATTTATTTATGAAGGAGACAGAGTCTCACTCTGTTGCCCTGGCTAGAGTGCCGAGGCATCAGCCTAGCTCATAGCAACCTCAAACTTCTGGGCTCAAGCGATCCTCCTGCCTCAGCCTCCCGGGTACCTGGGACTACAAGCATGCACCACCATGCCCAGCATGCTTTTTCAAGTTTTCTATATATTTTTAGTTGTCCAGCTAATTTCTTTCTACTTTTTATTTTTTAGTAGAGACCAGGTCTCACTCTTGCTCAGGCTGGTCTCGAACTCCTGACCTCAAGCAATCCTCCCACCTCGGCCTCCCAGAGTGCTAGGATTACAGGCGTGAGCCACCACACCCGGCCTAAAATGACAAGTCTATAACTATTTGATAGATAAAAAGGTATGCATGAAATCATGTCAATTAAAGTAAATCACAAAATAGTACATGCATTGATTTCAACTCATATATATATACTAAAGACACATTGAAAAGAATTTGGAGTGAGAATTTAAAACTCAATAGGCTCTTTTCAAAATAAATTATAGAGAGTAACAATTTCACAGTAATTATTTCTAATCACTTTCTTTACTCAAAGATCAGTTTAAAAAATCTAGGGTAAGGCAACAATAAAAAAATTATAGGATAAATATGTTTATTTATTTGTTTGTTTATTTTTGAGACAGAGTCTTGCTCTGTTGCCCAGAATGGAGAGCAGTGGCATGATCATAGTTCAGTGTAACCTCGAACTCCTGGGCTCAAGCAATCCTCCTGCCTCAGCCTCCTGAGTAGCGAGGACTACAGGTATCTGCCACCATGCTTGGCTAATTTTTTTAATTTTTATTTTTTGTAGAGATGGGGTCTTACTATGTTGCCCAAATTGGTCTTGAACTCCTGGCCTCAAGCAATTCTCCTGCCTCAGCCTCCTAAAGTGCCTGGATTACAGGTATGAGCCATCACACCCAGCCTAAGATATTTTATTTGTTATGTTCTTACTGTATACCTTTTCTTGTTGAGATACAAGTTGTCAGGACAATCCCCCAATTTAATTTTGAGGAAACATTTTTTCACTGTATTTAAACTGTTAGCTACATTCTTGTAAATAAAAATGTTTTTCATATAATACTTTGGTCAAGATATGCTTTAACATATCAAGGAAGGAAAGCCAATTAAATGTATATAAACTATATATTCACAAATATGTAAAAATGTGAATAACTGTCATAAGGACCAACAAAAACACCTTGAATAAATTGACAAATATGACACTGTCCAATTCTTTGGCTACAAACAACGTGTGTACAAATAACTGCCTAAATACTGCTCTGAGCAGTTGCTACCACAGAAGCCATCATACAAACCAAATAAACTGGAACTTTTAGAGATTCTATCTATTCAGAGGTGAAGGTGGAAAGAAGCCATGAAAAGCAGAACCAGTGAAAAACACAGTTTAAGGGAGTTGATCTAAGGGACACTCTCCTGCCCCAAATTCTCTCTACTACCAAAATTTTTTCTTATACTTCCTAAGACCTAAATGAGGCAAACTGCAATTGGAGGGAATGGAGGAGGAAACAATATTGGACCTTCCACTATGGCAGTTTCCCTAGGATATGTTTCTCCCAGAATGCTCTGTTTTTCAAAACTATTTATCTTCCCTCCCTTCTAATCAAAGTTTTCATTCATTTGCCTACCAAAATATATCTTTTCTCATTTCTCCAAGGAAAGTCTCATTGTCCAAGGAAGTTTACATTCATAAAAATAACATTTTTTTAAAAAATCAACTCACCTGAAATTTATTAGTTAACATTGGAGAACATAAGATGCTTTTTCAAGTTTTCTTTAAAATAGTATCTATCTACTTAAAACCTGCTTTTCTTTTAGATTTTAACACTTTCATATCTTCTTTTTACATACACAAAGCTTCACCACATACTCATTAGGTAGAGAATATAATAATGAAGACCTTAATTCATATTTTCATGAAATCTTTTTAGCATAATATTCATCAATTGATTCTTACTTTGCTTCAATTTATGGAAATCACTGACTCTATCCTTGGTAGCCTGCTTTAGTGTATCTGTTTGAATTCTGGGTTCACTCTCCAAGTTTGAGCCTGGAATTAAACGCTGAAGAGAATTGGAAGGGTTCTGTTTTGAAGTACCAGGGTTTCCATTGTGGTTTATGTGTGAATCTATGGCATAAAAACATCAAATTAAAAGAATGTTAATTCTTTTACAGAAGAATCTCACAAGACCTGCTTTAGAAAAGCTAAGACACACTGTTATCTAACATTGGGCAGTCACATAGCTTTTTTCGTTTAAGCTTTATTCTAATTTCTTTAATCAAATCTTGTAACCAATGTGATTTTAGCTGTGGGAAGTTTACTAATCATTCCCAGGTGAGTATCTCTACTAATGATTATAAACCTATTCACCAAAAATATACAGTAGAAACCCAAAGATTAATATTTCAATGATACCCATATCTTTTCCCCCCTCCAAATTCCATACTGCTGTCAGAAATCTCCAAAATCTAGTAAGGCTTTTGAAATTTCTAATCTCTAAATCATCTTCATCTATACAGTGACTCACAACTGTTGACCATTGATTGATTCTTTCATAGCAGTATCTCCCATATATAACCTCTCTTTCTCCCACCTCCCTCTTTTTCCTCATCAAAGTCTTGATGTAGATCCTTATTACAATTAATTTTGGATTCAGAAACTCCTATGCCCCTGACTCCTATATCTTTCCTTTCCATCATCTCCCTTAAGCAGTGCCCTTAAATTATATCAATTCTTAGTTTAAAGGAACATTTCTGTAAAATCAAATAGATCAAATGTTCAGTAGAAAACTAATACATTCATAAATAAGAAGTAAGGAGTTTAATATAGATGGGCAAAGTAATTTACAGAAAGCCTCCGTGAGATAAATTTGAACACATTTTGAAGAAGGTAAATCTATACAGCCTGGTGGAGATGAAAAGGAATCTAGTCCAGAGTGGCACAACAAATAATTCTTCTGCTTTTAAAAAAAAGACTATAACAATTCATTAGACAAAGTACAATTTTAGATGATTATTTCTTCCTGAGCTTTTATCGGTCATTAAAAAATATATAACATTATTTATAAAAATATATAACATAATATATAATATTAACTCAAAGAATGAATGCTCTGTCACTACACTGCTAAATGACATGTTTTATTCACTATATAATAGTACATGACCAGTATATTGGTTTTCCCATGATATTCTAAAATAAGACTTCATACCTGGAGCCATATTTGGGGAGATAGGTTGTCCAGTTGGAAGATAAGAGATTGCTTGATGACTTTCATGTTGAGAAACTGAAATAGGGGGCTTCTTTAAAGCTATAAAAAAATAAATAAATAAATAAACCCACATTATTCTCATCATCTTATTGATATTATGATTTCTAAAAAGCAACCACCATGAATCTATTTACTTTGCATTAATTAATTCTATGATGCTTATTCTAATTTAATAATCCTTATAGCTGGTATATTAACTAACTGATACATTGTACTATCCATTACAGGTTTTATTAACCAATAAATCTCACAAGAATATAAACTCTATGACAGTACAAACTCTTGTCTTGTTCACCACTGTATCCCCAACATCTAGAATAGTGCCTGACACATAAGAGGAACTCAACGAAGATGTGCTGAATGAATAAATAAGTGAATCTCTTCAGATATGGTGATTTCCAACAGTGAGACCTCTTTAGATAGATAGTACAAATAAAAATTGACAATTACAGATCAGGTAAGGCATTAAGAATATGCTATTATTAGTTGCTTAGGTTTTCAATAAAACCTAAATATGACTAATCTAACAAGTTGAGATTTTATTTTGAAGAAGGAAAATTTAAGTTCTGTGCAAAGGGCTTTACTACTAACAAAGATGTACATATTTATAGTTAAGGTTTTCTTTTCTCTTAAATAAAGGGAACAGAGAAAAAGATGATTTTTCACCTACTACTACTTACTCCACTCTATCCTGGGCAGCTTAACATGACAGAAAGGCAAACAGCAAAGAAGGAAACTAGAGAGAAGAAAAACAGAAAAAAAGAAAAAAAAATAGAAAGCCCCAGCTATAAGATATGGTTAGTGCCACACTTTATTCCTCTAAGACTTTGGTGTAAATAAATAAATAAAATTTTAAAAAGACTTTGGTGTGGCAGAGACAATGCTATGTGTTCCTATTTCATTATATTTTTCCTGGGCACAGGAAAAGAACAACCTTCTTTTGTGGTTAGGGGCCAAGGGCCCATGCTTTTGACCTTGAGGATATAGGTGAAACTGAATGTGCCATTTATAAGCCTGGCAATAAAATCTATGCAAATCACCTACAGTCTCTCTTCCCTTTCTGCCACAACTTAGGAGGCTACATACGAAGATGGTGACATCATAAAAGTGGTCACTGCTTGGAAAAGAGCTGCAAAAAGAGCCACGCAACCTGCATCAGACTATATGAACAATAAATAAACATTTATTGTTTTAAGCCACTGCAATTAGAGAGTTGTCTGTTAATATATCACAGAACAGTTAATCCTAACTAGTATACACACTTGGGTTATTTTTATAATCTTCAAAGTTTATTTCAATATTTCATTTATTATTAGTTTTCTAAACTTAAGGACCCAAGAATTTAAAAATTCACCCTAAAAAAGTACATCACTCAAACTTATAGAAATCTTACTATGTTCCCATTGCCTTGTCCCTATTGCCATCTGCAATATCCATCACCCATTTTTGCATGTAGAATAGCTAAATAATAATAATCAATTAATACGTTAAAAAAGGAGCACTTTGCCAAATTTAACAATACAATTTTGACTTGTTAAGAGACTCTGAGGATACTAAACAGCTGGTAGATATAGCTGGAAAGAGAAGTCAGTCACAATCCACAAATTTGTTGATCACTATTGGACCTTAGCAGGCCCTAGAACTATACAAACAAGACAACAAAGAGAGGTGCCTCCATTACAAAACAAGAAGTGATCATTCATGGCCTTAGCTTTACAATATAATAATAACCTGAGCCTCTTGCTCAAGAACAAGGTTACTATCTGAGGCAAAAGTATGATTTTAGATAGAACAAAGCTCGATTAAAAAGGGCCTTAATAAAACACTCAGAAGGGGGCCGGGCGCGGTGGCTCACACCTGTAATCCTAGCACTCTGGGAGGCCGAGGCGGGAGGATTGCTTGAGCTCAGGAGTTGGAGACCAGCCTAAGCAAGAGCGAGACCACGTCTCTACTAAAAACAGAAAGAAATTAATTGGCCAACTAAAAATATATAGAAAAAGTTAGCCGGGCATGGTGGCGCATGCCTGTAGTCCCCGCTTCTCAGGAGGCTGAGGCAGGAGGATCACTTCAGCCCAAGAGTTTGAGGTTGCTGTGAGCTAGGATGATAACACGGCACTCTAGCCCAGGAAACAGAGTGAGACTATGTCTTAAAAAAAAAAAAAAAAAAAGAAGAAGAAGAAATGGGAACTAAAAAAGTACCCAACAGAAATTCTAGAACCAAAGTACAATATCTAAAACGAAAAATACACTGTATGGGCTTAACAGCAGTCCAAACATTGCAAAAAAAAAAAAAAGGGTCAGTGAACTTGAAAACAGATCAAAGACATTAAACAAACTGAAAGAGAAAAAGTATTACAAAAAACTAAACAGAACTTCAGTGACCTTTGAGATAGTATCAAGCAGTCTCAAATGTATGTAACTTGAGCCCCAAAAGGAGAAAAAAGAGAGAATAGGGTAGAAAATATTTTGAATAATATTTGATTTGAATAAAGGCTTAAAATTTCCCAAATCTGGTGAAAAACATCAACTAGATTGAAGAACCTCAGTGAACCCCAACCAGGATAAATAAAAAGAAAACCATATGAAGGCACAACTTAGTCAAACTGATGAATATTAAAGATAAAATCTTAAAAGAAGTTAGAGAAAAAATATACACTAATAGAGGGGAACAACAAAAAGAGAGATGGCTGCCTTATCAGAAACAACGGAGGCTAGAAGACAGCAGAATTGCATTTTTAATGTGCTGAAAGAAAAAAAACCTAGATCTCTATATCCAACAAAAATATCCTTCAAAAACTGGATGAAATAAAGACACAAAGATATTTTCAAATAAACAAAAGTTGAAAACATTGGTTGCTAGTAGACCTGCACTTCAAGAAATGCTAAAGGAAGTTCTTCAGGCTGAAGGGAAATAATAATCAAGATAGAAATTTCAATTCACAGGAGAATTCAAATTTGTTTCTTCTATAACAGAGATCTGAAAACTTTTTCTTAAAAGGGCAGATAGTGAATCTTTTTTAATAATCCTTTTTTAAATCTTTTTTTTGTTTTTTTTGGAAACAGGGTCTTTCTCTTTTGACCCAGCTAGAGTGCAGTGATGTTATCATAGCTCACTACAACCTCAAACTCCTGGGCTAAAGCCATCCTCCTGCCTTAGCCTTCTGAGTAGCTGGGACTAGAGGTATGCACCACCATGCCTGGCTTATTTTTCTTGTTTTTTATAAAGAAGGGGACTTTCCATTTCCCAAGCTGGTCTGGAACTCCTGGTCTCAAATGATCCCCCTATGTCCTCCTAAAGTACTATGATTACAGGCATGAGCCACCATGCTAGGCCCAGGTAGTGGATCTTTTAGGCTTGGGGGCCATACCCAACTCTATTGTTCTAGCACAAAAGCAGCCATAGGCATACATAAACAAATAAATAAGACTATGTTTCAACATAACTTTATTTATTAAAACAGATGACCAGGCTGTAGTTTGCCAACTCCTGTTTTACAAAATATCTAACAAAAAATTTTAAATAAGTATATTTATTTATTCAAAAATTTGAATGTATTTTTATAAATTAGATAATTTTTCCTCAGAGTGCTTTCAGAAAAAGAATCTTTACAAAAAAATATAGATGATTAACTACATGCTTCTTTAAAATATAACCTTGCTATCTTTTTTCCCCTCTCAAATGCCACTGTAATTACTTCTCTATAAATTTTTTTTTTTTAAGACAGAGTCTCACTCTGTTGCCCGGGCTAGAGTGCCGTGCCGTAGCGTCAGCCTAGCTCACAGCAACCTCAAACTCCTGGGCTCAAGGGATCCTCCTGTCTCAGCCCCTCGAGTAGCTGGAACTATAGGCATGCGCCACCATGCCCAGCTAACTTTTTCTATATATTTTTAGTTGTCTGACTAATTTCCTTCTATTTTTAGTAGAGACAGGGTCTCACTCTTTCTAAGCCTCTTCTCGAACTCCTGACCTCGAGCGATCCTCCCAGAGTACTAGGAATACAGGTATGAGCCACCACACCTGGCCTTTAATTTTTTTTAAGACTTTATTTTGTTAGAGCAGTTTTAAGTTCACAACAAAATTGAAAGGGAAGTAGAGAGGTATCTCGTGTACCTCCTCCCCTCACACATGGATAGCCTTTCCCACTATCAACATACCCCACCAGAGCAGTTCATTTGTTACAATCGATGAATCTCCACTGACAAATCATAATCACCTAAGGTCCATAGTTTAGATTAGGGTTCATTTTTGGTGTTGTACATGCTATGGGTTTGGACAAATGTATATACCATTATAATATCATACAAAGTATTTTCACTGCCCTAAAAATATTCTGAGCTCTGCCTATTCATCCCTCCCTATCCCTACTACCACCCCCTTGCAACTACTAATTTCTTCATTGCCTTTTAGTGTCACCATAGTTTTGCCTTTTCCAGAATGCCTGTAGTTGGAATTATAAAGTATGTAGCCTTTTCAGGTCGGCTTCTTTCACTTAGTAATACCCATTTAAGGTTCCTCCAAATCTTTTCATGTCTTAATATCTCATTTTCTTTTTGTGCTAAATAATATCCAATTGTCTGGATGTACCATAGTTTATTTATGCATTCACTTACTAAAGGACATTTGACTTGCTTCCAAATTTTGGCAATTGTGAATAATGCTGCTATAAACATTCATGTGCAGGCTACTGTGTAGACATAAGTTTTCAACTAATTTGGGTAAATACCAAGGAGTGTGATTGCTGGATCCCATAGTAAGAGTATGTTTATAATAGTTCTGTAAAAAACTGCCAAACTATCCTCCCTCCAGGGTGGCTGTACCATTTTGCATTTTCGCCAGCAATGAATGAGAGTTCCTTTTGCTCCACATCTTAGCTAGCATTTGGTGTTTTCAGTGTTCTGGATTTTGGCCATTCTAATAGGTATGTAGTAGTGTCTCATTGTTGTTTTAATTTGCATTTCCCTGACGACATGATAAGAGGCATCTTTTCATATGTTTATCTGCCATCTGTATATTTTCATTTGTGAAGTGTTTGTTAATATCTTTGGCTCATTTTTTAATCAGGGTATTTGCTTTCTTATTGTTGTATCTTAAGAGTTATTTGTATATTTTGGGAAACAGTCCTTTATCAGATGTGTCTTTTATAAATACTTTCTCCAAGTCTGTGAATTGTCTTCTTATTTTCTTGATATTGTCACTCACAGAAGTTTTTAATTTTTTTTTTTTTTTTGAAACAGAGTCTCACTCTCGTGCCTGGGCTACAATGCCATGGCGTGAGCCTAGCTCACAGCAACCTCAAACTCCTGGGCTCATGCGATCCTCCTGCCTCAGCCTCCCAGAGTGCTAGGATTATAGGCATGAGCCCCTGCACCCAGCCAGAAGTTTCTAAATTTTAATGAACTCTAGCTTATCAATTATTTCTTTCATGGATCATGACTCTGTTGTTGTATCTAAAAAGTCATTGCCATACCCAAGATCATCTAAGCTTTCTCCTATTATCTTCTAGTTTTATATTTTTGCATTTCATACTCAGGTCTATGATCCATTTTTGAGTTAATTTTTGTGATACATACAAGGTATGTGTCTAGATTTCATTCTTTTTTTTTGTATGTAGATGTCTAGTTGTTCCAGTATCACTTGTTGAAAAGGCTATCTTTGCTCCATTGTATTGCTCCTTTGTCAAACATCAGTTAACTATATTTATGTGCGTTTATACCTGGGCTCTCTTTTCTGTTCCATGATCTATTTGTCTATTCTTTCATCAATACCACATTGTCTGGATTACTGCAGCTTTATTAAGTCTTGAAGGTGAGTAGTGTCAGTCTTCCAACTATGTTTTTCTCCTTCAATATTGTGTTGGCTATTCTGGATCTTTTGCCTCTCCATATAAACTTTGGAATCAGTTTGTGGATATCCACAAAATAACTTAAGGAATTCTGACTGGGATCACATTGAATTTATATCATCCTATAAAGAACTATTACCTTGACAATATTGAGTCTTCCTATCTTTGAACCTGGCATACCTCTCCATTTATTTAGTTCTTCTTTGATTTCTTTCATCAGAGTTTTATAGTTTTCCTTACATAGATCTTGTATATATTTTGTTAAATTTATACCTATGTATTTCAATTTTGTGTATGCTAATATAAATGGCATTGTGTTTTCAATTTCAAATTCCACTTGTTCATTGCTGATATATAGGAAAGTGATTAACTTTGTATATTAACTTTGTTTCCTGCAGCCTTTCTATAATTGTTTATTAGTTCAAGGAGTTTTTCTGTGATTTTTTTGGATTTTCTACAAGATGAATGACATCTAAGAACAAAGACAGTTTTAATTCTTCCTTCCCAATGTGTTTCTTCTATTTCTTTGTCTTGTCTTATTGCCTTGGCTAAGACATCCAGTACAACGTTGAAAGGGAGTGGTAAGAAGGTACATCTTAGCATTGTTCATGATCTTAGTGGGAAAGTTTCTAATTTATCACCAGTAAGTATGATGTTAGCAGTAGGCTTTTTGTAGATATTCTGTACACAGTTGAGGAAGTTTCCTTCTATTCCTAATTTACTGAGAGTTTTCATAAATTGGCGTTGGATTTTTTTCAAATGCTTTTTCACCATCTGGTGAAATAATCATGTGATTTTTCTTTTTAGCCTATTGATGTGATGGGTTACACTAATTGACTTTTGAAAGTTGAACCAGCCTTACATATCTGGGATAAATCCCACTTGGTCATGGTGTATAATTTTTTTATGCATTGTTGGATTTGATTCACTAATATTTTGTTGAGAATTTTAGCATCTGTGTTCATGAGAGATATTGGTATGTAGTTTTCTTGTAATGTCTTTGTCTGGTTTTGGTATTAAGGTAATGACGGCATCACAGAATACATTAGGAAGTATTCCCTCTGCTTCTATCTTCTAAAAGAAATTGCAGAGAATTGGTATAATTTCTTCCTTAAATGTTTGGTAGAATTCACCAGTAAATCCACCTGGGCCTGGTGCTTCCTGCTTTGCAAGGTTACTAGTTATTGACTCAATTTCTTCAGTACATATGAACCTATTCAGATTGTCTATTTCTTCTTGTGGAGTTCTGACAGATTGTGTTTTTCAACGAATTGGTCCAGTTTATCTAGGTTATCAAATTTGTGGGCATAAAGTTGTTCACAGTATTCCTTTATTTTCCCTTTAACGTCCATGGAATCTGTAGTGATACTCCTCTTTCATTTCTAATAGCAGTAATTTGTATAATCTCTTTTTTTCCCTTAACTTTGCTAGTAGCTTATCCACTTTCTTGTCAAAGAAACAAATTTCAGTTTCACTGATTTTCTCTATTGATTTCCTGTTTTCAATTTCATTGATTTCTGCTCTAATTTTTATTATGTCTTTTCTTCTGATTTCTTTGGATTTGATTCACTCTTCTTTTTCAGTTTCCTAAGGCAGAAACTTCAATTACTGATTTAGACCTTTCCTCTTTTTTAGTATATATATTCAATGCTATAAATTTCCCTCTAAGCACAGCTTTTATTGCATCCTACAAATTTTGATAAGCTGTATTTTTCCTTTCATTTAATTCAAAATATTTTTTAATTTCTCTTCAGAGTTCACTCAGGTGTTGTTCAGAAGTTATTGTTTAATCTCCACATATTTTGGGATTTTCTAGTTATCTTTCTTTTACTGATTTCTACTTTAATTCCACTGAACACTGAGAGCAGAAATTATATGATTTCTATTCTTTTAAATTTGTTAAAGTGCATTTTATGGCCTGAAATACAATCTGTCTTGGTGTTCCATGTGTTCTTGAGAAGAATGTGTATTCTGCTGCTTATTTTTAATAAGTTATTTATGAATAATATACAAACTTTAAAAGGTTGCACAATAAAAAGTAAGTTGCCTTTTCATCGCTGTCCCCAGTCTTCTTCCCCAGAAAATCAGTATTACCAGTTTCAATCTAGAGCAGCACTATTCAAGATAACTTTCTGCAATGATGGAAATGTTCTATATCTGTGCTGTCCAATACAGCAACCTTTAGCCACAGGTGACTATTAAGCACCTGCAGTGTGGCCATTTTCCTAAGAAACGGAATTTTTACGTTTATTTAAATTTAATGAATTTAAATTAAAATAGTCACACATGACCAGTGGCTAATTTTAAACAGCGCAGATCTAGAGAATCCTCTGAGAGCAGTAGTTTTCTACCTTGGCTACACAATATTAATGCAACCACCTAGGGAATATTTAAACATTCAATGCCCAACTAACACCCCACACAAAATGTACCAAAATCTCTGGAAAGGGACCCAGGCAATAATATTTTTTTAAAAGCATCCCAATGATTCCAATATGCAATCAAGCTTAAATGTCTCTGTCTTAGAAATTAATTATCTTATAGAGTAGCTGTACCTAATGTTTAAGTAATTTTCCCTAAGTTATTAATTAGAAAAGAACTTTCAATTGCTCAGGTACATAAAAATCTTTATACTTCTATAGAGTTTCCTCCAGAATAAACCATTAGGGGCAATTTTTACTATGAGATTGACTGGTGTTTAAAACTAGGAGTTTCCAAGTAAAAAATAAGGCATGGCACAGAGAAGATATTTGTATTATATAATATTAAGGAACTCCTAAATATCAATACAAAAAATGACAACAGTCTAGTAGATATGGGCAAAAATTATCAGGCAATTCACAGAGGGCAACCAAAATGGCCAAGAAACATATGAATAGATGCTTAATGTCACTAGTACTAAAGGAAATTTAAGCTAAGATGGATACTAGTTCATAACCATCAGATTGGCAAAATGTTAAAAGTCTAATAAACAAATGTTGGTGAGGATGTGGATACCCAGAAACTGTCATATATCACTAGTAGAAGTACAGTGATATAAATATAGTAAAATTGAAGAATTCTATTTTTAATATCCTGTGTACCGCTCTGTAACCATTGTGCTGGGAATTATTTATAGGTCACCAGTGTGCTAAGCTATTGATCTCCTCAACCCTCAGTGACTGAGTAGGGCCTGAGACAGGAGAACCCTATGCCTGTCCTTTAGCCCACAGCGGCCTCATCTTCTTATCTCAACATACTAATCAAGTATCAGAAGCATCCAGAGACTCTCATGTGCACAAGAAGATACACAGAAGAATGTTCACCGTAGTATTCTTTGAAATAAAGAATTGTAAGTGAGGTTGGCACGGTGGCTCACGCCGATAATCCTAGGACTCTGGGAGGCCGAGGCAGGAGGACCAGCCTGAGCAATGGTGAGACCCCATCTCTACAAAAAAATAGAAAAAATTAGCCAGGCATCATGGCGCACGCCTGTAGTCCCAGCTACTCAGGAAGCTGAGGCAGGAGGATCACTTGAGCCTAGGAGTTTGAGGTTGCAGTAAGCTACCATGACACCACTGAACTCTACCCAGGGTGACAGAGAGAGACTCTGTCTCAAAAAAAAAAAAGAATTGTAAGTGGCCTAAATGTTTATCATATGTGAATAAATAAATTATGCCACATTTAAACAATGAAATAATTATGCTACTAAAAAGCCACAGGTTTAACATAGGTAAATCTCACAGGATAAGAGTGAAGGGGAAAAAACAAGTTGCAGAATGATATACACAAAAAGATACCATTTATTTAAAGCTTAAGGCAACATACAAGTAAAAGTATAAAAACATGTATGGAAACTGATACACACCAACCTCAGCATAGTAGTAACCTTTGGAAAAGAAAAGACAGGAATGGGATCTGGAGGTTACCCAGGGAAACTTCAACTAATCTATAAGGTTTTGTTAAACAATAACATCAATAACAAATATCTGAAACAAATGTGGCAAAATATCTTTTTAGGGCAGTGGGTACTTGGCTATTTATTATATGATTCTCTGTGTTTCTATATGTTTAGAATAATTCTTTTTTTTTTTTTTTTGAGACAGAGTCTCCCTCTGTTGCCCTGGTTAGAGTGAGTGCCGTGGCGTCAGCCTTGCTCACAGCGACCTCAAACTCCTGGGCTCAAGCAATCCTTCTGCTTCAGCCTCCCGAGTAGCTGGGACTACAGGCATGCACCACCATGCCCGGCTAATTTTTTCTATATATTTTTAGTTGGCCAATTAATTTCTTTCTATTTTTAGTAGAGACAGGGTATCACTCTGGATCAGGCTGGTTTTGAACTCCTGACCTTGAGCGATCCGCCCGCCTCAGCCTCCCAGAGTGCTAGGATTACAGGCGTGAGCCACCGCACCCGGCCTAGAATAATTCTTAATCTAAACAAGTGTAAAAACTAGTGATATAACATAACAGTTGTCTAAATCAGCATATAGGATAAGTATCCAAGCTAAGAATGTAACTGGTTAAATTATAGGGCTCCTGTAAAATCTTGATTACTGGCTCCAAATTAACATTTAAAACAAACAAGCAAAACCTAGTAAGGTTCTATGGCTTTGAAGACTGAGAAGCTGAAACATAATGCTAATCCTAGGTACATGCTCTACCACTTAACTATTGCAGAACTATATTTTAAGACAGTTTAGCACTGCTTTGCTGTAATTTCTAGCATAGTCCCAGCTATCTTAAACAAAACTGTCAATAACATATGAGTCTACTTTAACATTATAAGGATGTGTTGTTCTTTTCTCTGCGTCCGCTTTGGGATTACTGCCTCTATAGCCAATAGGATATACATACATACACACTAGAACTTGCACTGACATTAAGAATTTTGGCATAGACTACTTCAGGGAGAAAAGACAATACTCAGGAAATGGAGTAGCAAGGAGATAACAAATGAGGTTATAATGATATGAAATAATTATAATAGTAACAACAGGCCAGGCGTGATGGCTCACGCCTGTAATCCTAACACTCTGGGATTTCGAAACCAGCCTGAGCAAGAGCGAGACCTGGTCTCTACTAAAAACAGAAAGAAATTAATTGGCCAACTAAAAATATACAGAAAAAATTAGCCGGGCATGGTGGTGCATGCCTGTAGTCCCAGCTACTTGGGAGGCTGAGGCAGTAGGATCACTTGAGCCCAGGAGTTTGAGGTTACTGTGAGCGAGGCTGACACCACGGCACTCACTCTAGCCTGGGCAACAGAGTGAGACTTTGTCTCAAAAAAAAAAAAAAAAAAAAAAAGTAACAACAGCAGCTAAGATTTACACAGTGCTTGCTATGGGCCAGGCACTATTTTAAGTGCTTTACATTTAAATGTCACAATCTCATGTGGTTGGAATTGTTATTATCCTATTTTATAAATAAGGATAAAGGCAAATAAATGGTTACATGCTTGTTAAAAGATAGAGCCAAGGGTTTGAATCTAGGCAATTTGACTCCAGAGACCATTGCCTCACCACCAAAGATAGCCTGATAATTCAACCACACACATTTAGTGGGGCCCTGCTATACGCAAGGCAGCATATAGGAAGCTCAAGGTACAAAGATATGACATGGCTTTCCTTTGTATTTGCATCTGACTGATCACACCTCAAAGTTTCCTTTCACCAGTTACTATATCAAAATAATCTTTATACCCAAAATACTTTTCCAAATTAAGGATAACTATTATGAAAAATAATAGCAAAGCACCAATAGTTTAAAGAGGCTCAAAAATTAACCCACAGGAAGGCCTCTAATATGCCTTGACAATGTAGACAAAGTCTACATATACGGATGTTTACATTTTTAGTGTTTTTACCACTTACAAACTATAGTGATATAATCATTATGTGAGGTAATATGGCAAGTTCATATGGTAAAATCAGATATGAATTTGTTGGCATCTCATCAAAAGCAGCATTATTCATGCTTTTTAATTCTAATAAAATGGTTGTGTACTTTTTTGAAATTAATGAAGCAGAAGAGCCAAGACAGGATTTTTGTCCTGCTGAAGTGATGAATGTATGAAAGACATTTGAAAACTTCTGTTTGATAAGGACAATATTTCTAATAATGGTCAAGACAAGATCTCTAAGATCTCTTGTATTCCCATTTCATTTTATTCCAACTCTGGAATTTTCTGGTGGCCAAATAATAAATTATGACCAATGAGAAAATAAACTGAGACATTATACATTTAGAGTAGTGATAATAAAATACTAACTTGAAAAGTATGTGGAAGTGAGTAACAAAAGTTAAAAATTATGTATTTAAATGTAAACAATATATTTTTTATAGACATATCACATGAAAAATAAATGCATACAAGTAGGTAACCAACCCTTGCTCATGTATCTGCATGGAGTGCTTGTATATACAAGAAACCTGCAGAACTATCCTTGGCAAAACTTTCGGGATAGTTTAAAAAGTAAATAGGGGTCATGTAAAAAGATTAATGAGTCTAAAATTCAGTTAGTCAAGACTAGAGTAAGTGCTACAAAAATTCAGAAGAAGAATACATAGTCCCTGTTCTGAACACTTCTTTAATGTCTAAGTCAGTGGTTATTAAACTTTAGTATAAATCAAAATCACTAGGAGAGCTTGTTAACACACAGACTGCTGAGCTTCATCCCCCAAAATTTCTGATTTAGAAGGCCTGGAATGAGACCTAAGAATTTGCATTTCTAACAAGTTCCTGGGGAATGATGATACTGCTGGTCCAGAGATCACACTTTAAGAAGCACTGGATTACTTTATTGCCTTACAAACAAATCTTGCTCATTCTAACTCTATTATTTTCAAATTCATGTTATTGCTTTTGCCCTTATCTTTATTTTAGGGGAATATGCGATGAAATTGAAACCTATAAGAATATAGACATAAAAGAACTTGAGAAGATAACAAAATTATGCAAATGAAAGGACTAACACTTCATTCATTAGGACCTCAAACAGCAATTTCAGTCATGTGCAACTAGCTATAATCACAGAAGTAATTACTGAGATTGAAAAGGAATAAAAACAGCCAAGAAGAGGCAAAGATGTGTTGTTACTTCTGATTTTTCCACAATAATAAATTGGGGGCAGCAGGGAGGGGTACCATAATAGCCAAGAAACATAGAAATGGCAAGAAAAACAAAAGACAGGAAGAAAAAAAAATGAATGGGATTAGGATAGCTGCGAGTGAAAATGGGTAAGAAGCAGACACATTAATGAAGAAAAAGGTATACTATGAACAGAAGTGGCCGTAAAAGAAGAAAAAGAAAAAATAGTGAATAAACTATCCAGAGGTGTTGGGTAATTCACTGAAAGGACAAGCCGAGCCCTAAAATCTAAATAATTCCTGTATGGATATTACTATGCCACACTTAACATAGTAATCTGGGCATATTTAGTATGAAAGAAAAGAGCCATGTATACTTTCCATAAACATAAATGACTCTAACATAGCACAACTGCCATGAGCAATAACCCTAAGTCATCAAGAAAAGATTCAAATATGACTGACTCTTATCAAGGCAGAAAAAAATATTTTATATATTTTAGCAAAACATTTTCATAAAAGTTGTATTCAAAAAAAGTTCTAGGCCGGGCGTGGTGGCTCACGACTGTAATCCTAAGCACTCTGGGAGGCCGAGGTGGGAGGATTGCTCAAGGTTAGGAGATCCAAACCAGCCTGAGCAAGAGTGAGACCCTGTCTCGACTAAAAATAGAAAGAAATTAATTGGCCAACTAAAAATATATAGAAAAAATTAGCCGGGCATGGTGGCGCATGCCTGTAGTTCCAGCTACTTGGGAAGCTGAGGCAGAAGGATCGCTTGAGCCCAGGAGTTTGAAGTTGCTGTGAACTAGGCTGACACCACGGCACTCTAGCCTAGGCAACTGAGTGAGACTCTGTCTCGAAAAAAAGAAAAGTTCTAGCAATTAATGGGTATTTAACTAGAAATAATCAATCATCCAGATATTTGTGGCTCTTCCAAGTATTACCCAAAAAGAGAATGAGGTCACCTGAAAAATGTGATCACTTTAGTTGAATTCTCTAATAATTTTTACTTACCAGTGGGAAGATCATCCAGTTTTGCTAGGTCATTCTCTTCTATTCCAGGCATCCCTGCATCACCACCTCGTTTGATTTGTTCTGCCCAATTAACAAAAAGATGTAATTCTATATTTTTTCCTACATAAACTCAAAATGTTTTGAAGGAATGTAGCAATCAGTTTCTAAAGCAATAGGCTACATTAATTGAACATATTTATATCTTGAAATTTGAAACAATACAGATACCTAATCATATCTGAACTACGATCCAAATAATTTTATGATTGAAAATGTTCACTTCAAAATAGGAAGAAAAAGTCAATATCCTATTAACACAAAACAAAATAATAACAATACCTTTGCCATGTGGAATATGATTGCTTGAGGGTTCTTCATTCTTATCTGCAGCACTCTCAGCTACTTTTGCAATATTTTTAGGTACTACTTGATCATTTACATCCAAGTCTTTTCCGTCATTTGATTGAACCTTGTGGGCGTCTTGCTGTTAGATAAAGATTTAGGAACAGTAAATATTTTTCAGTTCAAATTGTTAAACCATTGACATAACTATTAACTAAATGTTCTGAAATAGTTCATCTTTTAAAACACATGCCATAGATTCAAATTCTGAACACTTGGTTCCTTCTACACCGCAGTTCTGTCAAATTCTGAACATTTAGAGATATAAGATATAATAATATATTCTGTTCAGTTTTTATACTTGATATAAAGTCAAGGAATTAACTAACACTTGAAAGTTTCTAATTACAGTAAATAGCCTAAAATGTTAGGCAGTTAATTCTCTTTGGCTATGCTGAGGGAGTGATTCTGCAAGACAGCCTACTGAACACTGTGGGTTATTGTGGTGACCTACAAATGAGCACTGTCCTGGGTGCTTTGGGCAGGGTGGGTTCTCTGTAGGCATATGTTGGAATCAAGGAGGATGGCACACAAGAGGAGGTTGGCACATGGGTGCTCCTTCAATTGTTACAGATGGCTACTAAGATTATAAGGCTTTTCCCCCAAGTGGAAATAGCAAGGGTGAAAAACATGCAAACTTTTTCCTAGGTGTACTAGCCACCCAAGCATAACAAGTAATGACAGGATAATACACAGGTCAGTGCTCCCTCCACCTTGTTCCTAACCATATCATCTGCTTGGAAACTTAAATCTTCAAGTATATGGTTAGGCCTAACTCAATTCTATCAATGGGCCAGTTTTGAGTCATCTCCATGGAAAATTGGGAGAGGCAAGGAGTCAAGTACACATGCTTGGGCTGACATATATAGGTTGTATGTAAGTGCTTTGTAAACTGTAAAGCACTAAGCAATGCAATTACTAGTAATGTTATAAAAATAGTACCAAAAAAACTATCTGAAATTTAGAAACACAAGAGACAAATCTTAAGAATGTGTTACAATAAAGACGAAAGGGTGCTTTGACAATCTGGTGTAGGTATTCTAGTATCCTGGCAGACAAAATCAACAACAAACATTTGTACCATGCTTCATAGTTTACAAACTGCTTTCATCTCTATCCTCCAGTAGATATAAATGAATGGTTTTGAGAAAAATAAAACAAAATAAAACTGAGTCCTTTTGACTCCAAATCCCACGTTTTCTGACAACTAGGCTATAGTTTGCTGACCCCTTTTCTAGAAAAATTTCTATGACAGACATTTGCTTAGTTAATTAATTAATTAACAAACAAATAGAAAAATAAATCATTGAATATCATTTATGTTTGTTTCATAAAGCTAACATTGGATTTGTCCCTATGAAAAAAGTAATTCATTTCACAGAATCAATTTGTTATAGTAGTTGAAGAACAGAAAATAAAGGGTGGGGAGTAGAATTAGGCAACTGGTATAGAGGGCAAGGGCTGTTGTGCTACCCTAGAAAGAAGTTCTTTAGGTACCTCAATCCCTGCCCTGCCCTGCCTTGTTCATTTAGGGCAGGATAAAAGCAAGGAAGAACTGGAGAAGCATTAGTTGGTAATAGAAAAACAGCCTAGAATAACATAAAATATATAAAAATAATACAAAAACAGTATAGAAGAGCAGAGAGAACTACACCAGCCAAGAAAAAAGGGAAAGCACTCCTCTGCCCTACTTGGGAGAAGAGAAGACAGTAAATTTACCCCATTATTTATATACTAGGCTTAAAGACAACTGCAATAGCAAACCTCTCTTCCCCTTCGTTTTGTGTTCTACAATGTTCATTTAACCCTCCAGTGTCTTAATAATACCTTCTGGTTGCCCTCAATGCCTCTACTATGGTAGCTTACTCAGGCCTGCCTTTTTCTACCAATCTATTCTCACATCTCCTTCAAAGTACACTGCAGACAGGCAACAGCTATTCCACTTTGTAGATTCAAAAAATGAAATAGAGGAAAAATGAAACTGTCAATAGCCCACTATAAAATCATAAAAAAGCTATGAATGAAAACCCAATGTCCTTAACTTCTAGTCCTTTAGGTGTGATGCTATGAGAGAGCAAACCAAATACTTTTCTCTATTAAATCTCTCTTTACTTTAAATCACAAGACTCCATACAAATCATGCCTAGTCAGGTAAGATTACAGGGTACAAAAAATGAATTGTGTACTTAATGACTAGCAATCTTAAGACAAATTCATTCTATTTCTAAAAGAACCTTCAAAATACATATTAACTTAAAAGGGACAAATTAAATTAATAAAAGAACTTTCCATTCATAACTAATCTTGAATCAAAATTAGTCATGGTGGCTAGTGTCTCATTTCTGTGTTTTAAGAAAGGGTGTCAGGCTGGGCGCAGTGGCTCACGCCTGTAATCCTAGCACTCTGGGAGGCCGAGGCAGGTGGATCACTCAAGGTCAGGAGTTCGAAATCAGCCTGAGCAAGGGCGAGAGCCCGTCTCTACCAAAAAATAGAAAGAAATTAATTGGCCAACTAAAAATATACACAAAAAATTAGCCGGGCATGGTGGCGCATGCCTGAGGTCCCAGGTACTCGGGAAGGCTGAGGCAGAAGGATTGCTTGAGCTCATGAGTTTGAGATTGCTGTGAACTAGGCTGATGCCACAGCACTCTAGCCTGGGCAACAGAGTGAGACTCTGTCTCAAAAAAAAAAAAAAAAAAAAACAGAAAGGGTGTCAGATAATAGAGATTGATAATAAAGGAAAAAGTTTCTCAAATTTTTTCTGTTTCTCAAATGCATAAGATAGGAAGTAATTGATTTTCTGTAAAATTATCTACTTTACAACCTGAGAAATATATTAACAATAAATTTTTATTATTAATAAAAATTTCAGTTCCAAATTAATTTTAACAAATTAAGATTATATTTTTGCAAATGTCTAATTTATTCAGCAATAAAGCTACTGAAAATCATTTTTGGAATTAGGTAGGCTAGAAAACTTAAAAATATAATGCTTTATGACAAAAGTAAAATTTTAATTTCTAATTACCATGATTTATTACAAAAATATATTTGGATTTCAGTATATTTTTTAAAATTTACCTTTTGTTTCTTTAAAAACTGGTCTGCTAACTTTTGAATATGTTCTTCATGTTGTAATCTTAATTCCTTGATCTGTTGTCCACACTGAAAACTAAATTATAAAGTTATTCTTTTAGATTATATTATCTTGGATTGGATTCTCAAACTTGTCTAGAAGTTGACACAGACATTTAGAAAGATAAAACATTCAGTCAATAAAGGAGAGTGGGCAAGGAAGAACAAAGAGCAGACAAATAGCTCTCAGTCAAAATTTTTTAAATACTTGAACCTCTAACAGGGTACAAACAATACTGATGACTGATAAAGCTAATTGAGAAAACAGAAATTAGATGAAAACAATCTTTTTATAAATTGCATTTTTATTATTTTTACAAATTGCATTTATAAAGAAACAATTGTCAAAATCAACTTCAATTACAGAAGAGAAAAACACTATAGAAAACCGTGAGACCAATTTATAGTAATAGATGAGAAAAGCTGGAATTATGAGAGTTCATAAAGAGTGGCAGAGGATGATTCACCAAATAGTTAGCACTTTAAACACTGTAATAAAAGGCTGGACCAGAGAATAATACGAATGGAAGAAACTAATACAGAAGATAGAGTGAGAAAATGAATAGGAGCAAACCACAATGGTGACTTTCTGCTGGGCAAGTAGTCAAAGGATACAAATAGATCATTCATCCAAGAAGAAACATTCCGTTGATAAATACATCGAAAATGTTAAATTTCACCATTATAAAATGCAAATCAAACTTTTCTTATATGTATATATGGTAGTAACTTATTCCTACATTAGCAAAATTAAATTAGAATTATAACCAAAGTTGGTATGGCTATGGGGTAACATCTACATTACAAATTAGTACAATCATTTTAGAAAGCGATATTTTATCTATGCTGTAAGAGCAACAAAACTGGTAAAACATTCTTTCTGAAGAATTCTACGTTTGAAAATAAACACTAATGAAATAACGTAAGGGTGAAAATCTTTTTTACATAAAAATTTTTATAGCTGTAATAGTCTTAATAGCAAAAAAAAAAGAAAAATTCCTACAGTGGTCCCACAATTGGGGGAGACTAAAGAAATTTTGGTACATTAATATACTAGAATAATATATTATCTCTAAATTTGTTAAATCTTTACTTGTACAGATACATGGAAAAATACTGAATATTGTTAAAATACATATATGTTAGTAGATACATACTGATAAACTATACCAGTAAGAAGTAAGAAATGGACAAACAATGCTTTAAAATATGGCAAATCCTAATTTTTGGTGTGCAGCTCTAAAAATTACCTTTTACAGTAAAATTGATTTAAAATGTAATAAAAAATTTTAAAGAGTGATTGCTATAAAGGGCCCTACGAAGTGGGGTGGAGATATGAGCAAGAGCTGAAGAGCAGAGCAGGAGAAGCAGCTATTCACTTAGTACCCCAGCTATTCTGGGAACATCTCCCAGTGCTGGCTTCATCTTCTGGATGCCCCTTCAAAAAGAATCACAGAATCTTCTTTCAGTCTTTGCCACATCTAATTAAATAAAACTCAGGTTGTAAGATTTTCTGTCTTATGATGAACCCTATAACATCAGACAAACTCAACATGACCTGTAAGAGATATTTTCATAGTGTTTAACATATCAAAATAAAAGTGTATGGATTTCAAAGAGCCATAGAAAGATAAAGGAAATTTAAAAGACCTAAAAAAATGAAAGAAGAGAAGAAAAACAAAAGTCAGAAAGGTAGAAATGAAATTAGGTCCAAAAGTTGGACAAACATTTTAGATTCATAAATCTTTGTTGCATGTAGCATCTTACCTTTCATATTCTAATCTCTTCACAAGATAAGTATTGTTCTTCCTATAGTCCTGAAGCTGGTCTTCTTGTCGAAGAAACTCCTGACGAAGCTCAGCAAGTTGCTCTATCCACACAAGGTAAGAATCAAAGTATCAAATTTACTCATTGTAATGCTTCCTATCAAGAAGCTATGGGATGTCTTTTTAATTATACACACTTCCCAATTTTCTTCTCATATTCTAAGTAAATTAAATTATATAATTAATCACATTTAATTGCCTTTTATAACACATTCATGGTCAATAAAACAATATAGCCTCAGTGGCTTTCATATCAACCTGAAATATTTTTTAAATTACAACTCTTTCCACATTATGTAGACATATATAAGCTCTGGGACGGTACCAAAAAACTACCTATCGCTTTAAATCTTTCTACTTTATAGCAGTAGAAAAAAATCATACTTTTTAAATATGCTCATTATGGGTACAAAATTCAAGGTTTCTTTTTCATTTTAAATCCTATTTGGCTACCGAGTTAGGTGCCAATCACTTTAGATCTCACTTCTAGTTCTGCTTCTGATGCTAGTTAGCTCCACATATCCCAAAATTCCATCTTGAAACCTCATTATTTCTAGACTAGGGTTGAAAGTTTTTAGCGGAGATGAATAACGTGAAATTCCAAGCTGGATAGTAAATTAAAACCTGGGCTAGATGTTCTTTTGTAAACATTTAATTCATTAATCATTGGCCACACATTTTCTAGATTTTATTCTCTCATCATCTGAAACTACAGATGAAAGAAATGCAGGCAGAAAAGAGGAAATGTCAATTTCTCAAACAGATGATTTAAAAATTAGCCACCAGAGGCCTGGCACAGTGGCTCACACTTATAATCCCAGCACTTCAGGACGCCAAGGCAGGAGGATCCCTTGAGGCGAAGAGTTTGAGACCAGCCTGGGTAATATAGCAAGATCCCATCTCTGCAAATAAAAAATAACTAGCCAGGAGTGGTGATGCAGGGCTGTAGCCCTAGATACTCAGGAGACTGAGGCAGGAGGATCCTTTGAGCCTAGGAGTTCAAGGTTGCAGTGAGCTAGGATTGCACCACTGCACTCCAGCCTGGGTGAGAAAGTGAGATCCTGTCTCAAAAGAAAAAGAAAAAAAAAAAATTAGCTGACAGCCTTAGCAGTTAAGTAAAAGTTATATTAAGAAAGTTCTAATTTTTATAAATGGGAACAGGGGTCTATACTGTATAAGCAACAGCTATTAAGATTAAAATATAATATCAAACCATAATGTACCAATTCTGCAATTAAAATATAACATCTATTTTTCATGAAAGGCTTATAGAATTAGTCATATTCTAAAGGCACTCCAAAGATGATTGAGATATATGTTTTTATATATTTATTTTTTTAGAGGCCCACCCTAGCCTCATACTGGGATTATAGACACGAGCCACCATGCCAGGCTGGGAATATACATTTTTCAAAAGCAAATACAAACACATACTTATAATGTAATTATGCACATGTAAAAAAAACAAACTAGAATAAAAATATATCAAAGCGCTATCAGTGATTATGTTTGATGGTAGAATTTTGAGCAAATTCTTTTTTTCTCTACTTTCTAAATTTTACTATGGAATTATGACAAACAAAAATTTAAGTCACATGAACATCTGCTGAGGCATATAAATAAAGTTTAACAATATGCATAATAATGGCTATTATATAATATAATAATCAGGTTTGAAAATGCAATATTCATATAAAATGTTTGTAGTTAATAATTATGTTTATATATTCAAACCACATTTTAAATTTCTCTTTTTATTCTATTATTTCTCCAATATGAGAACACGGTTGATTTACCATCACATCCAACTCAGATAAAAGTGATGAATATGTGGCCATGTAGCCATAAACAACACAGTTATCTTATTACCTGACCCCTGTCCCCATCTCCTAAGATATAACAGGCTATGGGTAGCAGAAACCCTGGCCCCAGCTATGAATGTTGATTCTATAGAGACTATGAGAGCCCAGCAGGAAGCAATGACAAGAAGCCTTGGAGCTAAGGGATTGAAATAGCCAGTTCAGTAAATCTGTTTCCAGGCTAGATAGGTTTTAGAACTGAAAGCTACTGCAATATATACACTGATATAAATAAATAAATAATCAGCAATTGAAATAGACTCCAATCAGTGATCTCTAGGGCTCATTCTTATCAGGAAAAAGGGAAGAGAAAGATTATAATCCCTTCCGATACAGGCTTCTTTTTCCTACACTGTAATACCTGAAGTAGCTTCAGAATTAACCTGAGGCTTAGTATGATTTCAAGATTTAGGATGCCTTCTCTACCTCCACACAAAGCTTCCCACTGATATTTGAAATTCCTTTATCAGGAAACAAATTTTCCATTTATAATTTAAGATAAAGGACTTAAAATACAATTGCCAAAGAAAAGTAAAACATCAGTATGAATGAGTTTTAGTTCATGTTAAATGTCAGATTCTTTGCTGTTTGAATACAGGGAAGGGATTATAAAGCAGGGAAGTAATAATGGTGCTTTCAGTGGGTCAAAACAAACACTTGCAAGGGGAAAAGTAAGTAAACCAGAAAGCAAAATAAAGACAAAATTTTCCTATATTGCAATTTTACTTTCAACTGATTGGCATGTGTTTTCTTTATATGAACCCAGAGATACTCTGTGCCTAGTGTGGCTGCTCCAGGTCACCATAGCAGAATTCTCACAGTAACTTAACATGAGTCAGGTAGATTGTACAGGATGCTCCATCTCTGAAAGTAACACCAGGGTATGTTATAGAAAGGTATGGCTGTACTCCCTCAATTTAACTTCAAAAAGTTAGGGATAGGTAAGAAAGGTGTTGCCTAGGGCCAACTTTTAAAGCAAAAAATGATTTGCTTCTAGGAAATTCTGACTTCAAATTTTCTTTCAGTAACAGACATAAAAAGAATGTGAGCTTTTCAAAATAAATCTATGTATAGTAGAACGTTAATTTATTATCTCAGGACCTAAAAAAACACAACTCTCATTCCTTTTATTTTTAAGAAAATATTAACCACCATAAATATCTATTAATTTCATCATATCAGGTACATTTCAAAGAAAACAGTCAAATCTGAATTTTACAGTTGAATTGTCAAGAAGTTTGTTTCAGTAGAAAGGTACAAAAGTCACATTAAAGAAATTCAATCTTAAGAGCCCAAGCTTCAGTAAGAGCACTAAAACTAAAAGTTGTACAGCTATATATACAAATCAAAGCCTTTTTCTCTGCAGAAGAGTATCATTCAAAATTTCACTTCAACATATACAGTACAATAAAGATTCTTACTCAGTAATATTTTTTGTTATTTTCATTGACATATAAGAGAAGCCACAGACTGCTTATTCAACTGATGTATTACTATTTAATAATAAATACACTTTGATGACAAGTGGAATCATTTGTAAATACTGCAAGCTGGATGCAGCACTGACTGTGGCATCTTCTGTGTCATCCTAATGTATTCCTGTGAGTCAAAAAAAGTGAAACATGGACACAAGGGCCACAAAAACCACTGTGACCACCTAGAAAGCATTTCTAAAAGAAAGTCTAGGCCGGGCGAGGTGGCTCACACCTGTAATCCTAGCACTCTGGGAGGCCTAGGCAGGAGGATCGCTCAAGGTCAGGAGTTCCAAACCAGCCTGAGCAAGAGTGAGACCCCATCTCTACAATAAATAGAAAGAAATTAATTGGTCAACTAAAAATATATATATAGAAAAATTAGTCAGGCATGGTGGCACATGCCTATAGTCCCAGCTACTCGGGAGGCTGGGGCAGAAGATTGCTTGAGCCCAGGAGTTTGCTGTGAGCTAGGCTGATGCCACGGCACTCTAGCCCCGGCAACAGAGTCAGACTCTGTCCCCCCCTAAAAAAAAAAAAAAAAGTCTAAGTAGTTTTAAATCACAGATAGTAAAAAATTAACAACTTTTATTTTAGGGTTATAACACACAAATAATTCCAAATGTTTTAGCTAGGTAATGAGTAAAACTTCACCACATTACAAAGCCGGCTAATGTTGGCTATTTTAAGTCAATGACAAAAATAGATTATCTAATTCTATCTAGAGAGGCTCAAAATGATAACAAAATGTGGTGATATTTATGAAATTAGAGAACATGTATTACCAACATAAATTTATAGCCAATGCACACAAAGTTTTAAAGTATAGAGTGTTATAATTAAAGGGTATGAGGGAGATGGCTGATTCTCAGACTCTAAACTCCAAAGGCCAGCAATGCATAGTGTAGAGCTATTTTTTTTTCCATAAAAGCTGTAGTCACCTCCTAACACTTCATCCAAGTAAAACTGTATGTGTATATTTTTATATGTGTTATTTATTTATTATATATTTATCTATCTTCCAGGTTCCTTTCAGTTCCCAAAGTATCTAAAACATTATGTTTACAGGACCTGTCCAAAGCATCCCTAGACCTGAATGGATTATTTTAGGAGACTGGACACAGTATAGATGGAACACATCTCACCTTTTCTCTAGAAATTTGATGGTCTCTGAAGCTACAGCTCAATTTTCTTTGAGGATTCTTTTAAGAAAATTTTATTGCACGGAATCTTTCTACAGCACAAGATTAAGCTATAGGTCTCAAATTTTAACTTGCATTTATTACATATAAAGCAATACTAAGTACTTTTTATTATATCTAAAGATAAAAAGATACATGTTTTGCCATCAGAGAATCTTTGTTCAGAAAATTTTATTTCATTAAGCTAATTTACTATTTCTTATCTCAAGGATGTTAGACATTTAATGACCCTTGTTTATCTTTCATCTGTAATTAAGTTTCTTACCCTTTAAATGATGTATGTCTGCCATCTGATATGATATGTTGTTCTGTAGTTTAACCTGAAAAAAAAAATTAAGTTTTCATTTTACTAAAGAAAATGTTTTTTTGCTCATATTCACGTTGAGTTTCAACACAAAAACAAATGAAAAACTCTGATTATTTATACCCCAGCTCTTTCCAAAAAAAATTCAGAGGTAAATTCTAATTTTGTAATGTTTATTTTAAATTTACACAAGAATATTCCTTTTACTGATATACAGTGTAACAACTTTCAAAAGTTTGAGTTGAACGTCACATAATGATCTATTTTCTAAAACTCAAAGATGTGGTCACTGTCCTCTAGAAGACTGTATACAAGAACACAAAGAGGCCAGGCGCGGTGGCTCACGCCTGTAATCCTAGCACTCTAGGAGGCTGAGGTGGGTGGATCGTTTGAGCTCAGGAGTTTGAGACCAGCCTGAGCAAGAGCAAGACCCCGTTTCTACCAAAAATAGACAGAAGTTAATTGGACAGCTAAAAATATATAGAAAAAATTAGCCGGCCATGGTGGCACATGCCTGTAGTCCCAGCTACTCGGGAGGCTAAGGCAGAAGGATTGCTTGAGCCCAGGAGTTTGAAGTTGCAGTCAGCTAGGCTGACGCCACAGCACTCTAGCCCGGGCAACAGAGCGAGACTCTGTCTCAAATAAAAAAAAAAAAGAACACAAAGAACTCAAAAGTGTACCAAAACATAACTGATATTAAAGCTCGTCACTCAATTTAAAAATTAAAACAAAGCCTTGGATAAGCCAGAACATCATACACAAAGAACCACACTGTATCTTAGTTCTTGCTTTAGACAAGTTTCACCTAATTGTAAAACGTAACTATTAATAAAATATCACTACAAATGGGTTCTCTTGCTTACCTCAAGGTAATTTTACTTTGAAAGGCACAGACACATTCATATTGATCAGAAGCAACACCATGAGTGGCAAAATGATTATGATAAATACCACCTCAGTCTCTAAAGAACATTTTTTTCATTTTTTTAAATACATTTTTATTCTTTTTTCTTTTTATTTTTTTGCAATAACACTCTTAATACATAAAGAACATTTTTTAAAGTTTATTTTGTAATAATTATAGATTCACAGGGAATTATAAAGATTGCAGAGTGGTCCCATGTACCCTTCACACAATTTCTCCCAATGGGTACATCTTACATAACTATAGTACAACATCAAAACCAGAAAACTGACATTTTTATCATTATGTATAGATTCCTATAACCACCATCGAAATCAAGATACAGAACTATTCTATCATCACAAAAATCTCCCTCATGCTATCCTTTATAGCTACGCCCATCCGACTCCCCCCAACATCCCACTGCCAAGATACTAATGGGAGAGTATAAAACAATTAAGAAACAATTAAACAATTAACAATTAAAACAATTAGGAAAACGTTTAGGGCCAGGCGCACTCTGGGAGGCTGAGGCAGGTGGATCACTCAAGGTCAGGAGTTCAAAACCAATCTGAGCAAGAGTGAGACCCCCGTCTCTACTAAAGATAGAAAGAAATTAATTGGCCAACTAAAAATACATAGAACAAAATTAGCCAGGCATGGTGGCACATGCCTGTAGTCCCAGCTACTCGGGAGGCTGAGGCAGAAGGATTGCTTGAGCTCAGGAGTCTGAGGTTGCTGTGAGCTAGGCTGATGCCACGGCACTCACTCTAACCAGGGCAACAGAGTGAGACTCTGAGAAAGAAAAGAAAAGAAAAGAAAAGAAAAGAAGAGAAAAGAAGAGAAGAGAAGAGAAGAGAAGGGGAGGGGAGGGGAGGGGAGGGGAGGGGAGGGGAGAATGTTTATAGGTACCATCTAAAGCAGTATAATTACTATATGAATTCATAGATCAGAGAAAACTTCATGGAAGGGATTATATCTGAATTAGGCATTGAAGGCTAGTAAAACTTTATACAGGTGGGAAAAGGGCATTTCAGACAGAGGAGATGACATAAGAAAAAGTATAGTGGCAAGAATGCATGAGATACACATGAAGACTCCACCAAGGTACTATCATATTTGACTGAAACACACGATATAGGGGAAAGAAGAAAGGGAAAGGATGGAGTAAAAAGACTATGGTGCATTCTTTAGCCCCAGGTAGATCTATTCTTCAATCTGACAGCCAGTAACTTTCAAATTCAAGAAGAAATCTTATCCATAAACAAATAACAGATGAAAGCAGAATTGTTCTAGTTAAGCAGGAACAAGAGTCTAGGGGTCCCTCTTTTCTTTTCCCCTAGAGGTCTGGGAGCTTTGAAGAATGAAGTTTAAAATATAATGCTGATATTCAGTGACAAAAAAAGGAATGATATACTAGTACATAATACAACATGGATGAGCTTGAAAATATTATATATGCTAAACGAAACAAGCCAGTCTCAAAAGGACAAATAGTATGTGATTCCATTTATTAATATATGAAATGTACGGAATAGGCAAATCTATAGATTGGTGGTTTCTAGTGGCTGGGAGGAAGGAAGGAATGAAGAGTAACTTCTTACTGGCCATAGGGTTTCTTTTTCTTTCTGGAATATAGAAATGTTCTGGAATTAGAGACTGGTAATGGTTGCACAACACTGTGAATACACCAAAAACCACTAAATTCTACACTTTAAAAGGGTGAATTTTATGGCATATGAATTGTCTCAATTTTTAAAATGTAAAAGAAAAAAATTTTTTAATGCTGAGGATACTAGGGGGTGCCATACAGGAAACTGGGGATAAAACAATGGACAAACACTATGTACTCAAGGAACTTACTATTTAGGAGACAGTCAAGTAAACAGACAATTATAATATAGGAAAATAAATGCTATCATTAGGTTCTACAGAAATGATGGAAGAACTTAATAGAAGCACTTAAATCCAGCCTTGGGGAAGTGAGGGGAAGCTTCTAGAGATGATGGTGATGGCTGGAACGAGTCCTACAGGAAAAGTAGTGTTTAGCCAAGTGGAAGTAGGAAGAAGGTAAGTAGGAAAGACATTCAAAGCATGTGTCAAAACTTAGATGTGAAAAACAATGAACATCCTAGGAACTGCAAGTAGTTCCAAGTAGCTGGAACAGAAATTAGGGGTGAGTGGTAAGAAATATAGCTAAAAAGGTAAGCAAGGTCCATATTATGAAGGGTTTTAACAAGGAATGTGGATTCATCCCACAGGCTATGGTTAATCTTTAAAGGACTTTAAAGCAAGGTAGTGAAATCCAATTTGCAATTTTGAAGTCAATCTGGCCATAGCATGAAGAGGAGACCAGACAGGGAAAGATTTGAGGTAGGGAAGCCAGCGAGGAGACTGTTGTCATATTATAACACAGGTGAGAAAAAACGCTGGTCTAAACCAGGGGTTGGCAAACTATGACTTGTGAGTCTGCTGTTGTGGAAATGGAAATCTACAGATGGTTGTGACATTTTTAAAGTTGTTGGGATGAAAAATCAAAAGATAGGCCGGGCGTGGTGGCTCATGCCTGTAATCCTAGCACTCTGGGAGGCTGAGGCGGGTGGATCGTTCAAGGTCAGGAGTTCGAAACCAGCCTGAGCAAGAGTGAGACCCCGTCTCTACTAAAAATAGAAAGAAATTAATTGGCAAACTAAAAATATATAGAAAAATTATCCAGGCATGGTGGCGCATGCCTGTAGTCCCAGCTACTTGGGAGGCTGAGGCAGAAAGATCGCTTGAGCCCAGGAGTTGGAGGTTGCTGTGAGCTAGGCTGACACCATGGCACTCTAGCCCTGGCAACAGAGTGAGACTCTGTCCCAAAAAAAAAGAAAAATCAAAAGATTTTGTGGCATATGGATTATACAAAATTTAAATGTTGGTATCTATAAATAAGGTTTTATGAGAAAATAGGCATACTGATTCATTTACATATTGTCTAAAAGCCTGCCAACTACTGGTCTAAATTAATAGAATAAGAACAGAGAGATATTAATATATGATTAGTATATGAGAGATATTAAAGGGGAAGAATGAATAGTCTTGCTGACTGATTAGATACAGAGGTAAAAAAAAGAAACATAAAGGAGGATGGTTAGATTTCTAAATAGGGTGACTGGGTGATTAAGAATACAATTCTCCTTAACAGAGAAACACAGGAAGAGAAACAGACTTGAAGTAGAGGAGAGAAGCAGAGAAATGATATTTTCAGATTTGGACCTGTTGAATTTGAGGCATTTGTGACATACCCAAGAAGAGATCTTCAAATAGGCAGTGGGACATAAGGGTCTGGAGCTTAGGCAATGATTTGAGAGCCATTCACATATAAATGGTAATCAAAGCCATGGGAATGAGATCACTGATGGAAAGCTATAGAGGCAGCAGAAAAAAACTGATACCAATAACTACAGTATTTGATCAGTTGATCATTAAGAACTGTTTTATTTTCATGACCCAATTTCTTTTTGTATTTTTTGCCCTTTCAAAGAACATATTCATTCTTTTTATTCTTGTTTTAAATAAGTTTGCATTACATTGGTTTTTTATCCATTTTTATGATCTATCCCACCTTCTCTGTACTCTTTATTTTAAATCTACTTCAGAAATTGCTAAAGGGATGCTATTCTTGAATAATAGGCTATGAGTAGCCTCTGCTTCCCTGGACTGTCTCTTTTATACCTTTATACACTTTAAAGAAAATTTTAATGGAGGAAGAAAAATTCAATCTACAGACTACAAAAATAGTAAAGGATTATATGGGCAGTATTGCTTTATTCTTCTTATCACTTTAATTTTCTCTCCAATCTTCCTTAATAAAGAATAGAGATGGTAATGCCAATGGCTCATATATAAAGTCCTCACATATCAAAAGCTGCTCTGGAACAATATATTTTCCATGGTATTAAAGAGAAAATCATAGCTTCTCTAAATAAAAGACTTTTCTTAGTCTAAGCATAATAAATTTACTTCCTACACCATTTATTTGGCATGTTCTTTATTATTCCTGTTATTATTCCTGTTCCTCTATTATTTTCATGTTCTCTATTACTCCTGTCAATCTTTCCAGCAGGATTCCAACAAAAATCTTACATTCAGTGTTTAGTACTATCAGTAGACATCAGTTCCCAATTACTCTCACTTCCTATTAACACCAGTTTCACTGTGCTAGTCATCTCACCTTCCATAAGCCTTTGAACAGAGGTGCCAAGAATTTGCTCAATGATTTTACAGAGCCTTGTTGCCAGGTCATTAAACTCTTTCCTCTTCAGCAATTTTTTTTTTTTTTTTTTTTTGAGACATTGTCTCACTCTGTCTCCTCAGCTAGAGTGCCATGGTGTCAGCCTAGCTCACAGCATCCTCAAATTCCCGGGTTCAAGCGATCCTCCTGCCTCAGCCTCCCGAGTAGCTGGGACTACTGGTGCACACCACCGCGCCCAGCTAATTTTTTTATTTTTTTGTAGAGACGGGATCTCACCACGTTGCCCAGGCTGGTATTCAACTCCTGGTCTCAAGCAATCCTCCTGCCTTGGCCTCCCAAAGTGCTGAGATTACAAGCTTGAGCCACCACATCCAGCCTGTTCATCTTTTTGACACTACAATAATACAGCCATCTGATATCCCTTCCCTCCATACGAATAGCCCACTTCCAAAATTCTTATCTATTAATAGTTCCTGAAACTATTTGACAAAGAATTCTTCCAACATTCAACATTGCCCTTTTAAGAAAATCTGAATGTGTTTTCACCTATCATGACGCTCCTTTGTATTCTCCCTGCAAAATTTAATCTTAATCTTATGTTTTCTACCAGGTTGAGTCTGTTTATAAAGACTTCTCCCATTTGGTTTTTTATTTTTAATATTTGTTCCGATTTCTTCACTCTTGTGGGGTTTTTTGTTTCCTTTTATTTATCACTTCCTTTTCATTAATCATTTCTGCACACAGCCAGGTCTGTTTAGTTCTTTAATTCTTTTGGCTTTAACCCTTCCTCTAAGACCCTTCATTTCTTTTAGTATCCCCACCTTCCTGTCACCTTCAAAAGGAAGCTTAACTTCTAATTATTCCTCCTCATAGTTTTAATTTCCTCGTGTTCAAACAGGAATTTACTTATCTTCCAAATGACTGTGCTCAAACTTCCTTGCTGTTAATAAATTAATTTGAATTTTTACTACTGCATGATTGGAAAAAAGATTATCTTCATTTTGCTACATACACTCTGTTGAACTGGCAATGCTATAGGAATACTTTCACTTTTTTTCTAAGTATATTCCAGAAGGTAACAGCACATTAACTCTTAAGAAATACTATTTAAAACTTATTTTATAAAAGGATTCTTATTGTCTGGCTTCATAGGTCATTTTTTGGTTACTTTCAAATTTTTCCCAAGATGCTTTTATTTGCAATATCCAAGAGAGATATCAAATAACTATTTTCTCTTTCAAATTTCTTTTGGGATGAGAGATAGGTATGTATAGATATTAACAGATAGATACATAGGTAGGTAGACAAACACAATCACAAACACAGCCTTGTCTAATTTTCATGTATGGTCAGACAGACTACAACCCAGATCTCAATATATCCTTAAAAAATCCACAATGCTCAAAACGCCATGCCTGACTCCAGAGTCTACTAGGAAGAGCCTCATACTCAGTCCTCTAAAAAACAAAACTTTTTAATCACATGTAATCCTATTTCCCATCAAAATGTCACCTTGTTTCTTTCCTTTTTTTTTTTTTTTTTATTGCACCTCCCTCCTGAGATGGAATCTTGTTTCTTTTCTGTCCTCCACATTCATCAGAAATGAGAATTCCATGAGAACAGGAACTGTGTCATTCATCCCTATGTCTGATGTCCGGCATACTGCCTGATACCTACAAACACTGAATAAATGTTTGCTGAATGACAATCTAGACTTTTATGCCCCACATTCTTTGTACTACAAACTCTCCTACCTTACATTATACTTTACTCATATTTGTACAATTTTAATTATCCTTCAAGATTTCTTTTGAACTCCTTCATCTGTTTCCTCTATTACCTTCATTGCCTTAGGCTTTATTTTACCCCTCGCTTTCTACTTGTTTCTCTGGCATTTGGAGTCTATCCGTAACAGACCAATTATCCTTGCTTTCTTTGGCCCTTTCGCTATTAATCTCTTAAAATGTGTTTACTGTACTTTTTAAGACCTCTTCTCTTTTCTTTTCTGAGGTATATGTTTTTTGTGTCTTTTTCTCAGCAAGAATTATCTTCTCCTGATATTTTCCTATAACACTTCTTGCTCATCCCCAGCTACTTTATTTTCCTCTAATCTTTCTTTCTCCAATACCTAAAACTTCATCTTTATTTTTCTACCAGCTCTTTCTGAAGTTCTTTTAATGCTTTTCCCATCCCACATGGCTTCTCCAAATTAATTTTGGCAGCTGTTACCAGCTCAGTTGCTCTGCTTCTCTTTTCATTTGGGGAAATCTTGAAAATGGCTCAGCTGTGCTTGTTGCACTTTCATTATGGCCTGATCTTGGCCAATCAGCACAAGCATGACCATTTGTTCCAAAGGTTATATACAATTGGCTTTTCACAGATGTCATTTCTGTCACCTTTTCCTCCACACCCAGAAACATTTTTCTTAATTAAATCTCATACTCAGATGATTTCTAGAGACAATTCTATTTTCTATAACTGCCCAATGTAACTGATGCTCATAATCACCTGGGGAGCTTTTAAAAATACATAGTCTTCCCTCCCCACCCCTCAGGGTGATTCAGTAGTCTTAAAAAGCTCAAGTGATATGCATTCCGGAACTGGGGGGGAAAAAAAAGATAATGAAAAAAGAATATAGAGATATTTAATAATTTTTTAAACTAAAAAAAAAACCAAAAAAACCCAAAACAAAACAAAAAAAAGCTCAAATGATTCTGATAAGCAGCCAGATTTAGCAATTACTCATCTATAGTACATCTTTGGCTAGCACCTATACCAGCTGGATCAAAACAGAACATCATTAATAATAACTAATGGATATTAAATGATTGTTTTGTGTCGGGTCCTGTGCTAAGTGCTTTACAAGTATTTTCTCATTTAATCTTCACAACAGCCCTATGAGATAGGCACAGCTATTATCTCCATTTCACAGATGAGGAAACTGTACCCTAGGTCATATACCTATAATAGATTTTGAATATCCTCCCAAGCAGTCCTAGTCTATTTATCCTTTTTTTCACCCACTACTCTTATATTTCACACATTGTATGCAGGCAACATTCCAAACACACTTTTACTTGATCAGTTAAAGAATGACTATCTCTCTTAGGGCAAGTTTTAGTATAAATTATACTCGGTTACATTTTTAAAGAAGTCTTTGGTCTTGATTGGCTATAATAAACACCACAAAGTTTTTTCATCCACTCATTCATCACATTAAGAAATTTTATTGCCTGTAATCCTAGCACTTTGGGAGGCCAAGGCGGGAGGATTGCTCAAGGTCAGGAGTTCGAAACCAGCCTGAGCAAAAGCAAGACCCCGTCTCTACTAAAAAATATAGAAAGAAATTAAGTGGCCAACTAATAGATAGAAAAAATTAGCCGGGCATGGTGGCGTATGCCTGTAGTCCCAGCTACTCGGGAGGCTGAGGCAGTAGGATCGCTTGAGCCCAGGAGTTTGAGGTTGCTGCGAGCTAGGTTGATGCCACGGCACTCTAGCCTGGGCAACAGAGTGAAACTCTGACTCAAAAAAAAAAAAAAATTTTTTTTATTTTATTGTGGTGCTTATTCCTTATTTACTCAATCAGTCATTTCTAAAGTATTTACTGAGTACCCACTATGTGCTAGGCCTGGAGATACAAAGTATTTGGTCTTGATCTGTTAAAATGAATCACAATAAAGTTTATTTATTCAATCAGTCAGTCAGTCACAGGCAACATTTATTGAACATCTACTAAGTGAAAGACACTATGTAAGGCCTAGAGATACAGCAATATACAAGCAATATGAGAAGGGTCTGCTTAAAGGATACACATTTTGAAGTCATCAACATATGGAGTGTAACAAGTTTTGTGAGAGAATATGATTATTTAGGAAGAGAGTAGAATGAGAAGAGAAGAGGATCTCACACAGAAAACTATAAACTGTAACACTTAATAATGAATAGAAGTGAAGCCAGCAAAGGAGACTAAGAAGTAAACTGAGAGGAGAAAAACATGAGAGTGTGGTGTCATGGAAGCCTAGAACATAGAGTGCTGGGGAAAAGATACTGAGATAGCAAGAATAGGCAGAGAAAATGCAGATGAAACAGCAGAAAATGAAGAGAAAATCTGACTGGAAAGTGGAAGGAAGAGAACTGTTTTTTAAATTCCGAGGAGCAAGTATAGACAGAGAGATAGAATATGAGAAGGGCACAGGGTTACTAATAGTACGAGGTCTTTGAAAAGAGGGAGAACACTGGATCCAGAGAACAGGTAGAGAGGCTGGCCCTGGAGAAAGTATGAACCTTCTTTTATCCTAACAAAGAGGAAAGACAAATGGGTACAGACGTAGGTAGGCCTAGAGATTTGGTAGTGAAAGTTGTATTCGCCCAGTGCTTGGTAAAGCAGGAGACAAGATCACCTGTTGAGCTTAAGGAAGGAGAAAAGAAGTTTAAATGAGTGGGAGCAGGGGAAATCTAAGGAAGACAGAGATTTGAAAGTTGTTGGAAAGGGTATGTTGCCAGGAGAAATGTAATTTGCTGTTGAAAACTCAGTTGAGATTGCTGATCATAAATTTTCACAAGCCTGGTTACATGATTTTCTCCAGCTGTGCTTGAAATGGGCCTGTAAAAGAAAGGATAATGGCAAGAAACTAAAATGAAACAATGGACCACAGAATCTTAAGCTGGATAGGGAGTCAAGTATAGAATGAATAGTGCTGCTAGAAAGGAAGAAGTGATGGATTAGAGATACAGATGAAGTTGAAGAACAACTATAATTTGTTCAATAGTTCTAATCTCTTTTTAAATATATTCTTCCAATAACATGGAAGCTTGATGCTCACAAATGTTAAATTTCATGGATTTGAAAACCTATATTAGATTAATGTCAAAATGAATTAATAACCAAGACCTTTGATAGTCACTAGTGTTAGGAAATATTTTTAGTTCTCATCCCAGGCCCTTAGAAGGATTGTCCCTCCCCATTCCTTTGAAGTTATGTGGGGTTTTTGGTTATTTTTACCACAAACCCACCTACCACAATTTAAAAAAAAAAATATTTTTCAGACATCATGTCCTGATTTTCAATTCGGAAAATATGGACACTATGCTGTTAACTCATATAAGTCTCTAATTGGAAGATTTCTACGCACCATAACATTTGTGGGGTATAAATATTTTTCCTCTTGGGGGAGGCACCATTTAAGAAAGTAAAACCTGTTAAGAAACTTTCCTCACTAAGCTGTAAAACAGTTTCCTCCTTTCCTTCAATTAAGGTAAGAGATACCACATGTGGCATTAGGGCAGCAGCATAAGCTATAATAAGAACAGGTCATTTATAAATAGTGTATGCGTAAGTATAAAAATTACCTTGCAGAATATGGTATGGAAACTTTATACCCATATTCTTTAGTCATATGGCCTTTTAAGAACTTTTCATGTCTTTTTAGTTGGTTCTCTTATGACTGCCCTTTCATCCCTTGATAATTTTAGTTGTTCTCTGGATCTTTCTTAAACTTGCATTGTGTAATATACCACACGAAGTGTTGCAGGTAAGGAAAGACAGTGATCATGTACAGACCCAACAACATAGTGCTAAAAAGAAGGGGCTCTCAGGTCAGATTGCATGGGTCTCAATTCTGAATTTATCACTTATTAGCTCTATTACCTTGGACATACTGCTTAACTTCTTGTGCTTCAGTTTCCTTATCTATAAAACAAGAATATTTTTTGACTTACAGAATTGTCAAAAGGATTACACCTGGAATAAAAAAAGTATCTACAACACTGACTGGCACACAGTAAGGGCTTAATAAATGTTTAGCTATTATTATTATGTAAAAGAATAGAATGTCTTCTTTACTATTTCCAATACCTAGTATAGTAGTCTCCAAAATTCAGCCTTTTTGGCTAAAATAATACATTGGGAATATCATAGAATTTCCCAATGTATTAGTTTATTCCCAATTACCTTTTTAATTGAAGTATATTTGACAATTAAAGACTATATATTTAAGGTATACACTTTGATGATACATATACATTGTGAAATAATCACCTCAAACTAATTAACATACCCATCACCTCAGAGAGTAACTAGTTTTTGTGTGTGTGTATGAACACTGGAGATCTACTCTCTTAGCAAATTTCAAGTACACAGTATTGTTAATTATAGCCACGCTGTTGTATATTAGATCTCTAGAACTTATTCCTCTTACATAACTGAAACTTTGTATCCCTTGACCAATATCTCTGTTTCTCCCTCCCCCCAGTACCTGGTAACCATCCTTTGGATATATACCCAGAAGTAGGATTACTAGATCATAAAATAGCTCTATTTTTAATTTTTTGAGGAAGCTCCATCCTGTTTTCCATAGTGGCTATACCAATCTACATTCCCACCAACAGTGTAGAAGGGTTCCTTTCTCCTTTCTCCACATTCTCGCCAACATTTGTCATCTTTCATCTTTCTGACAATAACCATTCTAACAGGTGTGAGGTAATTTCTAATTGTGGTTTTTGATTTGCATTTTTTTGGTGATTAGTGACACTGAGCACCTTTTCATATACCTGTACCTGCTGGCCATCTGGTATGTATTCTTTTGAGAAATGTCTATTCTGGTTCTTTGCCCATTTTTTAAATTGGTTGATTTTTGCTATTGAATTGTGTAAGTTCCTTACATATTTTGGATATTAACCCCTTATCAGATACACGGTTTGCAAATATTTTCTCCTACTCTATAGGGTGCCTTTTCACTACGTTGATTGTTTTTGGTTTTTGTTTGTTTGTTTTTTGCTGTGCAGAAGCTTTTCAGTTTGATATAACCCATTTGTCGATTTTTGTTTTTTGTTTCCTGTGCTTTTGGTGTCATATCTAAAAAAAAAAAAAATCATTGCCCAGGCCCCAGACCAATGTCACAAAGTTTTCCCCCATGTTTTCTTCTAGTAGTTTTATAATTTCAGGTCTTATGAATATTGAGTTGATTTTTTGTATATGGCATGAGATAAGGGTCAAATATCTTTCTTCTACATGTGGATATCCAGTTTTCCTAACACCACTTACTGAAGAGACTATCCTTTCCTTATTTTGTGTTTATGGAACCTTTGTCAAAGATCACTTGGCTGAGATGTGTGGATTTATTTCTGGGCTCTGTATTTTGTTTCATTGGTCTATATGTCTGTTTTTATGCCAGTACCATATTCTTTTGATTACTGTAGCTTTGTGGTAAGTTTTAAAATCAGGAAATATAAAGCCTCCAGCTTTGTTCTTTTTGAAGATTGCTTTGGCTATCGGGGATCTTTTTGTGGTTCCAAATGAATTTTAGGATTTTTTTTTTCCTATTTCTATAAAGAATGCATTGGGATTTTGAAAGAAATTGCACTGAATCTGTAGATCACATTGGTAGTATGGACATTTTAACAATATTAATTCTTCCAATCCATTAATATCTTTCCATTTATCTATGTCTTCTTTAATTTTATTCATCAACGTTTTATAACTTTCAGTGTATGTCTTTCATCTCTTTGGTTACATTTATTCCTAAGTATTTTATTCTTTTTGTTTATTGTAATGAGAATGTTTTCTTAACTTGCTTTTCCAATAGCTCTTTTTGGGAATAGAAACACAACTGATTTTTGTCTCCTCTCTTTGTATTCGGCAACTTTATTGAATTTGTTTATTATTTCTAACATATTTGTTTGTTTGTTTTTCACTCTTGTTGAGTCCCAAATACTTTTTGATAGCTCAGAGCTATTATATAGTAAGTATATACTGGATTATTTTTCTTTTAAATGCTTTCACTGAAGCTTCAATTTTTCCTCCCAATGCTCAGCTAATGATTTTCCTGTGGTTTATCCCCTTCAAGAGTCTCAATTGTACACTGTGAACTTTTTCCAAATCACTCATAAAAACATTAAATATGACCAGTCCCAAAATTGATCCCTATGTTTCTCACTGATTATAATTCTCCATCTGAAAAAGTAATCATGGTATAGTGGAAAATATTTAGATTAGAAATCAGAAGACTGAGGTTCAAGTTCCAACATCAGGTACTAGTCATGAGACCAGAGGCAAATCGATTTTAAAACCATTAGTTTTCTCATGTATAAAATGGGAACTGCAAGCCTTACATATTGTACAGTTAAGTTATAAATACAAATCAACCAGTCTTTCAAAACTATTCTTCTCTATTTTTGCTGCCACTGTTTTAAATTTAGGCCCATAGTTCTTGCCTAAACTACTTCAGTAACTTATTTCCTAACTGATGTTGACTACAATTTTGTTTCTTTATAATCATCCTTGATTCATAAACATATATAATTACCTTTTCAAAATAAGTTTTATTAAATTGTTCTTCATCACCTAGAGAGTGAAATAAACTCCTAGTGTGGCATGTAAGGATTTTAAGAGTCTGGCTCTAGAAAGCCAAGAAATAAACCCATTTGATTTTGGGAAGGATGCCAAAACCATTCAATGGGGAAAAGAAGAGTCTCTTCAACAAATGGTGCTGGGACAAATGGATATCCACATGCAAAAGAAAGAAGTTAGATCCTTACTTCATACCACACAGGAAAATTATCTCAAATATTTCAAAGACCTAAATTTAAGAGCTAAAATTATAAAACTCTTAGGAAAAAAAATAGGAGAAAATCTTCACAAACTTGGATTTGATTAATAGTTTCTTAAATTTGACACCAAAAGCACAGGCAACTAAAGAAAAAATAAATAAAATTGAATTTCATCAAAATTTAAAACTATTGGGAGATAAGATCAAGATGGCCAACTACACAAGGGTAGTATGTGCCACCTCCATAGAGAAAAGAGCCAGAATAGTAAGCAGATTCTTATATTTTGAACAGATCATCTAGGACAGAATGTTAGAATTCACAAATGAAGCACCAAAAGTGGATAAATAAAGGTTCAGGAAAACTTGCCTGGCCAGGGACTGGCTAACAGCTGGGAAAAGCTCCTGGACATGGGGAAGCAGTAAGAGAGAAGCCCCCAGGGCTCCACTCACCAACATAAGCTTTTACAATCATGGCTACAAGAGAACTCCCTGGTCCATGCAGGTCTCAGGCCTAACATAAGGAGCTACTTAGAGATTACACAGAGACATTGCTCCAGAAAGGGAACCCACACGGAATTCCACAGGCATCCGAACACAGAGCAGCTTGAACAGGGTGCCACACTGAGAGCCTAGATACCAGAGAACTACAGGCATGCATTCAGTCACAGGACAACATTAAGGAAGGAAAGAGGAGCCCAGGTGCTCCCACACACCCCTGGAAAGGTCCTTACCAGCCTGCTATGAACTGCTGTTGAGACTGAGACGTAAGCAGATAGTATCTTCCACAATTTCTCACCCACGCTGCTTGCCCTCCACTCTACCTACTAGCTACTGAGCAAGCCACCTGAAGACACAAGAATTGGCCTACCAGGGCATACTAACACTGCTGCCAACATAAGCTGCTCTGGGGCCTAAAATATGACATACTCAGCCGACTGCTTCCACCACTGGGGGCCAAAGACTGGCTTGGCTGATGTTTATGTCCTCAGGAAAACTTCACCCCAGCCTCAACTAATAATTATTCCCTAAGCTACCAAGGAAATCACAGATACCACTGACCCTGTGTACTGCCTAACAAATCATACAAGGATCATACTGTTGCAGGCACCCAAAATAAAACAAAAGTGTCCTACTAACCAACAAGATATTAATATATTCTTATTGAGGAAAAAATTCTCCCCTTCAAAAGCACTTTCAAAAAATTGGAACAAAGACTTTACTATATCAGGTATGCACATATCAATAAAAGGACACAGGAAATATGAATAAGTAAGGAACTATAACACCACCAAAGAACCACAACAATTGTCCAGCAATGTATCCCAATCAAAATGAATGCCTCATAATGCCAGATAAAGAGTTCCAAACATTGATACGAAAGTTCAATGAGATGCAAGAGAAATATTAAACCAATACAAAGAATTCAGAAAATCAATTCAGGATATGACTGAGAAATTTACCAAGGAAGCAGATAAAAAGAAACAACCAAACAGAAATTCTGGAGCTGAAAAATTCATTGCAGGAAATACAAAACACATTCAAAAGCTCTGAAAACAGACTAGACCAAGCAGAAGAAAGAAATTCAGAACTTGAGGATTGTCAAAAATGGCGGATTAGGGATGACCTCCTGGCTCTCTGCTCTCAGAGCAGGAGGTGAAGAAGGCGACCTAAATCACTCGAGGGGGTAGTTCTCCCACAAGATCGGCTTCTGGAATTGCAGGGAAGCTTCGAGGGGCAGCAGTGCCAGGAAAAGGAGGAAAGTGACTCAGTGGATTTGCCGTGAAGTTCCGAGAATCCAAGTGGTACAGCAGGGATTGGAGTGCAAGCTGGCCACGCTCAGTGGCCAGCCAAACGGGACTGTGTGATCCGTGCCAAAGCAGGACGACTTCTCCTTCGCTGACCTCCATACCCACGCAAGCAGGGAAGTGCCTGAAGTCAGTGTGAAGAGGTAACATGGGCGGTCAGGCAGTTCGGAGAGGAGGCAGGAGCAAAGAGCAATTAGAAATCTCCAGGGCATGGTGCAGGGTCTCCTTGGCTGGGAGATCTGTACACACCAGCTGCATATGCCTCGCTTGTGAAGGGACAGAAAAGTGAGACAGACCGCTAATATGACTGAGTTGTCCGGTGGAATCGGGTGACCCAAGTGCTGCTGAGGAGGGAGTGGTAGAGGGAGTGAGCACGATCCTCTGCAGATCCTCCCCAGGGGGCTGCAGTGGGCCCAAGCTCCACTGGGACACGTGGAAGGGACAAAGTTTCCACCCCTCGGCGGAACCCGTCAGTGGTCCCCAGCAGCTTGAGCCTTGCCGGTTAAGGAGCGGTAGAGCGAGCGCGATCCTCCGCGGATCCTCCCCAGGGGGCTGCAGCGGCCCAAGTTCCACTGGTATCACACGGAAAAGGGAAAGATTTCACTTCTCGGAGGACCATCTCAGTGGCCTCCAGCTGCTCAAAGTCTGCCAACATTACAGGTCCAGAGCACATATCCCCAGATCTGCCAAGGATCGTTCCTCTGGAATTCCAGATTTTAGCTCATAATCCAGCCCTGTCACCTCTGATCCTCGATAAAGCACCCAGATGAGAAAGAACCAGCGAAAGTTCACAGGAAACATGAAGGAGCAGAGAGAAAAGTCACCTCCAAAGCAAAATATTCATTCTCCATCGTCTGACACCAACTTACATGATATGAGTAAACTGATGGAAGAAGATTTCCGAATATGGATTGCTACAAAACTAAATGGAATCGAAGAGAAAATAGAATCACAACATAGAGAAACCACAAGAACTATACGGGAAATAAATGAAAGATTCTCCAAGGAAATTGGGTTTATCCAGAAGAACCAAACAGAAATTCTGGCAATGAAGGAAACAATCAAGGATCTCCATAATACAGTGGAAAGCCTAAAGAACAG
>CAUYPO010076301.1:0-17699 GCA_963574435.1 Cheirogaleus major
ATCAATATTTATTAAACATTTACTGTGTACCTCTGGTCTAGGCTCTTTGCCAGATATGGGCAATAAAAAATGATAGTTATAGTACTTGCCTTCCAGAGCTCATAATTTAACACAGTCCTAGATTGAATTCAAGTTTCACTAGTGCTACTTAGGGAGAGAATTCTCTAGGTTCTAGCAAATAGGGCAAGCACACACATAAAGGCTCACTTGCAAATGGGTGGAAATAATGATTTTTATTAATCAATATAATACTTTTTAAATTCCGGTGTGGGCTTCTTTGATAAAAACTAATTAGAGAACATGACTTAGGACAGAAGCTTAAGTGAGAAGCTTAAATGAGAAGCTTAAGCTCTACCTCTCCCATCTTAGATTTCTTTTTTTTTTTTTTTTTTTGAGACAGATTCTCACTTTGTTGCCCGGGCTAGAGTGCCGTGGTGTCAGCCTAGCTCACAGCAACCTCAAACTCCTGGGCTTAAGCGATTCTTCTGCCTCAGCCTTTCGAGTAACTGGGACTACAGGCATGTGCCACCATGCCCGGCTAATTTTTTCTATATATTTTTAGCTGTCCAATTAACTTCTTTCTATTTTGGGTAGAGACGGGGTCTCGCCTTTGCTCAGGTTGGTCTCAAACTTCCGAGCTCAAACGATCTGCCCGCCTTGGCCTCCCAGAGTGCTAGGATTACAGGCGTGAGCCACTGCACCTGGCCCTGTAATATTCTTTTGTACGGCTGAGATGCCTAACTTTTCAGCTCATTCTCTTATCCTTTTTCCACCTCTTTCCATTTACATGTTTTTGTGAAGACTTTCCTTGATTTTCTTACTCCTACTAGTTACTATATAATCTGTGTTTTTCCCCAAGACTCTGATCTTGATGTGTAAAACTATTGTTCCATTTGGATTACTTTGCTTTTTATCTTTCTCCCTCTGCTGTGATCTCTTGGCAAAATAAAAAAGCATGTGTATTTTCTCTCTCTCTTTTATCTTCTGCTATTTTATCATTTTTCTCCATTTTCTAGGTATTGTTCTCAGTTGTACATTTCCTTACCCTCCTTTAACTTTTCTCTTAAATTGTTTACTAAAATACCCTTGTGGTTACTACCAAACTCATTCCTCTTTTTTCTTCCTTTTCTTATACTTTTAATTATTATACATGTATTAGTAAGTACTAATAAATATACTGTGGTAAATTGGTGAAAATTTTATACTGCTTGATATTATATATTTATGTCATACACCTTATTTAATATTGTGCTGCATGTATAAAGCATCACTGTATTAGTTCTGTGGCATTAAGTTGTTGTACATTATCTGTGGACAGGTGCTGAGCTAGCAACATCGCATGTTCACCAGCAAAATAGGAAGATAAACTGATATAACAGCTGGATGAACCAGCTTTGGAAAGATATATCAGTATTTAACTTCCCTAGGTTGGGTTTCTTTCTCACTTAATAAAGTAAAGAAGTTGACTGAAAGTCCCTTGCAGCTCTAATATTTCCCAGAAAAGTTCGTCCTTGCTTTTTAAAGCTGCCTTGTCATTTTTAATGGCATTAATATTTTATAGGGGTCCAGTCTTCAGATTCTTAGACTGATCATATTGTCATTTTCTTTCCTTATGCCTTGAATTACCAAATTATATTTGTGTATTTTCATCTCTTTCATTTTAGAAGTATCTTTTTATTTGTGTCTTAGCTAAGACCCTTCCTATTTATTTGAATTACTTCAATAACTTCAGTATCTTTTCTTTATATCATCTCAGAGTAAACCTATGTTATGCCCTTAAATCAGCATGACACCAGCAGTGGTTTAGTGTTTTGCCATGAGTAATCAGTTGAAACTAAAAGGTGCCAAGGTGCTGCATCCTTTTTGTATTTAAAAATTCATTAACCATTGGTGTTAAAAAAGCCTTAGTGAAGTCTGATTTAGACCTTGAAACTCTGACTTTTGAATATTCATTTAGGCCTTTGTTACTTTAGCTTCTAGGATCTTGAGTAACTATGACATTGAGTAAATTAGGTATGGCTTAATCCAATTTCAGGCTCTCCACATCTTCCTTAAAAACAGCCAGCAGTTAGTGCTTAACAGTATGGATTTGGAGCCAGTAGTAGCACATTCACACATTTGAGTGGTGTGTTGACTTTTTAGCAATAGGCCTTCACATGTCTTTGTTATCTTGTCCCCACGCCCCCACACCACTTTGTTTTCCTTTTAAATTTCCCTTGAAACTACTACTTTGAGTAATGTAATTTGAGCTACCTTGCAACTCTTAATATTTCCCAGAAGAATTTATTCTTGCTTTTTAAAACATTTACTTTTTTAAATGTTTGAGCCTTTGTCTACAAACATCAATCCTTAAACTGAAATTTCTAATAATGAACTTAATCTGGTTTTCCCTTTAATGCTTCTCTCCTAGATAAACCATTTTACCTAATGTCTAATAGTCTCTTCTTTTCTCAAGTTTTTTATGACCTATTATTTTCATGGTCCTGACAGTTCACATCTCTCCACAGTCAAATTTTTGGTATAACCAAATCAGATTCTCCTTTAGTGTGGTTTAGTTACACTATAAATTTTAACACTGTCTTATTGACCTCCTCAGTGGATAATGATATGCATAGCACCTATATCTAATTACATGTAGTAATAAAAAATATAGTGCACATATATTAATGTTCCACTATTTGCCCAGGGATAACATCTATCTTCTATAATATTGATATAAACTCCCATGGTATCTAGTGTAGTTATCAAACAGGCCATAGGTGAATTTTGATAGGTGTTTCTTTGCTTATTTAAACTTTCTTATTAGCAATAACACTTTTTAAGTGTCTTACAAGAGGGATGTTGATAATGTGGGAGGCTATGCGCATATATATATATGTGTGTGTGTGTTATTTGGGAAATTTGTACCTTCCTTCTAATTTTGAACTTAAAAATGCTCTAAAATAATAAAGTTCTTTTTTATTTTTATAAAAAGTCCCACAAGATATACTGTAAAAGGATTTCAAATGTTCCTTTTAAATTGCCTTCCATTTAAACCGAGTATGATCTAAAAGGTCTTTTTTGCAGAAAAGCCTCTAAAGACTTCTTCTTGTTAACACTGCCAATAGCAACACTTACATAGTAATAACTTGGTACTCTGAATTTGTTGAAAGAAACTATTATCAATAATTATCTTTTTCAGAATAGGATTTGCATAGAGTCATGTTTTGCTTATGCTTACACTGCTTTGGCTTTATTTAACACCATATAGTGAGAGAACCCTAAGTCTTTGTTCATGTCTTAAAGACTCCAGTAATCACCCTCATGGCATGTGACAACTCAGTCAACTACAAAATTAGAGAGAATAGTCCACATAAGACTGCCCTCACTTCTAATACCAACTGAAGTTTGTGGGGTTCCCCAAACTACTCTCAGGGTTTATAATTTGCTACAAGGCCTCCCAGAACTCACTGAAAACTATTACACTGATGATTACAAGTTATTACAGGAGAAGGTATACGGGTTAAAATCAGGCAAGGGAAAAAGTACATAGGGTAGAGTTCTAGTAAAGCTACCAAAAACAGAGCTTCTTGTCCTTTCCCCATAGAGTCATGGATGACTTACTTTCTCAGCATCAGTGAGTGACCTTACTCACAGGGTTTTCTAGCCAAGGAAGCTTACCTAAACCGTGGTGCTCAGAGTTTTTATTGGGGCCGAGATACATCCTGCTCATGTGGCTGACCTTTAGTCCCCAGCACGTCTGGAGGCAGAACTGATACTACATGGCCCAAGTCCTCATCATAAATCACATTGTTAGATTGTCCAGTGGCTAAAGCCCCCAGGCAAACAAAGACACTCTATCTGTCAGGCATAGTTCACCTCCCAGTAGCCAAGGGCCGTGCCCTCTCTTTGGATAAAATTCATTCCTCACTACACTAGGCACCATCCACAAATTTATAATAGTAACGTTATTCTACTGCTTTACATGAGTCTGTACTCTGAGCATATGTGGAAGCCTTCCATAAGAAATTGAATATTTCTGTTCAATAAAGTGGTAAGCTTACATTATAATTTCCACTGTTATTTCCTTCATAAGTACATCTTTCTCTCTTCATTTCTTCTTTCTACTTACCAACCCCTGTGTCCTATCCTATACTTTATATTTTATGTTAATTCAGTTTTAAAGAATGTTTAATGTAAGATACCTTATGTTTTACTGTTTTTTTTCTGTCAAATAAAAACAATTTATGGCTTATTTTTTCTGTTTGTTTTCATATAGCGATTTAATCTATTAAACACTTTCAAATATTTTGTCAAGATTAACCAAGTTTTATGAGGAATGTTTTCTCCGTTTTCCAGGTAGAGAAACTGAGCCATAAGATTACTTCTTCAAGACCAAGTCAGGCTTAGAATTAGTTTCCCTATTCTACCTAAATTTTACAAACGGGGTGCTTAGTTGCTGAAACCAAATTTCATTATGTTCAAGCCTTGATAATTTTATGGTCACAGGGTACTGAAACAAAGATGTAGATATAGATATATAAGATGCATGTAGAAAGGGTAAGTTTTGTTGTAGATGTATATTCTACCTCATTAATTCAATATTCTGCTGTAGCAACATATATGAAATGCTACTTTGAATAGAAATAGTTAAATTTGGACACTAACATTGCTCTTTCCTCATTATTGTTATATTCTGCATTGCTGTCTTAGGATGTCAACCATGGATTAACTGAGGTAAGTTTGGTGTAATAAAGTCTCATGTTCAGAGTAAGATATACCCTGTTTTGTCCTAAGTGATAGGAGAGCCAAAGGTTCCTTTTTTTGTATGATTTTAATATGTATATATATCATTCTTAAAATCGAATCTATAGAAATTATCCTGTTCTAACATTTCAGAAGAATTTTCTGAAGAAAAGTAAAGCCTGTTTTAGTTAACATTGCACCTATATGATGCCTTTCAACAGTATTTGCTTTAGAATAGTTCCTATCCTCTTCAAATCTTCCAGTATAAAATGTAATGTGTCCTCAGAATATAAAATAGCAAACTTTTACTTTAAAATTTGATAAATGCCTACCTAATAAGGCAGAAAACATTTTATATTAGAGAAGTAAAATGAGCTTTATTTTTTTAAACTAACTGATAATCAGAATGGTTACAAAATTAAACTCTTTCATTATGATCGTTCTCACATTGTCTCATGTGCTGTCCTAATATATAAAGTTCTAACACTTTGGCTTATGTAGTAAACAACCCTAAACTGCCCTTTTAACACTTGGGAACATTATAATACTTCTTTTATCTGTTAGAGATGTCGGTTTTGCTTTGCTTTGCTTTGCTTTGCTTTTTGCTTGTTTTTTGGTATGCTTTTCCCAGCACTTGAACCAATAAGGCATTTTGAGTTAGCTTTAAATTGTAGGTCTAATATCGTTCACTTCCTCATTCTCAGATAGAAGTAAAATTGTGAAAACAATGGTGATTTGGAGCCAAAGAAGCACTTTAGGAATACCTAAATCTTTTTGAGTTTCAGAGAAGAAAACTGACTTTCTATGATCAATAGCTACGTTTTGGCCGGGCGTGGTGGCTCACGCCTGTAATCTTAGCACTCTGGGAGGCCGAGGCGGGAGGATCGCTTGAGGTCAGGAGTTCGAGACCAGCCTGAGCAAGAGTGAGACCCCGTCTCTACTAAAAAAATAGAAAGAAATTAATTGGCCGACTAAAAATATATAGAAAAAATTAGCCGAGCATGGTGGCACATGCCTGTAGTCCCAGCTACTTGGGAGGCTGAGGCAGGAGGATCACTTGAGTCCAGGAGTTGGAGGTTGCTGTGAAGCTAGGCTGATGCCATGGCACTCTAGCCCAGGCAACAAAGTGAGACTCTGTCTCAAAAAAAAAAAAAAGCTAGATTTTGCCATTAATGCAGGATGAAGGTGTAAACTTTGTCACATGGGAAATTTTGAAGAGTGATAATTTACTATAATGTGCATATAACTCACATATTATCTGATATGTTGAGAACAAAGAATTGATAGTGATTGGGCAATATTAGATTAATTTGTTTTTGGTGGCTATAGGTAAGAGAGACTTAGATAAATTGAAATATATTCAAGAGAAGGCAGGATGGAAAAGAGCTAGAAACCATATTATTTTCAGAATGGCTAGAAACACTGGGAATGTTTAGTGTGGAAAAAAAGACAATTTAGGGAGAGAATGATCAGAACTTAAAATATTTCAGTCACATACACTTCCCTGCAGGAGCAAAACAAAGACTGAACAATGCATAGTGATATATAGAAATGCAGATTTGGACTTAATATAAAGAACTTTTTGATCACTTCATAAGAAAAGGATTGTTTATGATGTATTATTACTTCATTGGAAACCTTATAGCAGCAGCTCTGTTTCAGGGCAGGCTCAAAAGTATTGTCTTCTTGTTTAGATAATAGGAGTAGATCTTCCTCCAACTGCAAGAAAGTATGACTGACAACTGATAACTCTTTGTATTTTACTGCACTGTTAAAATAATTAGCAATCAATCACTGCATTACCTGCTAGGATAAATAATTGTTTCTGATAATGGTAATAATAGATTAGTTCTCCTAACTTTAAGGGCTAACAGAATAATATTACTAATACTGCTTTTTTTTGTATGTTAAGTGAATGAACAGATTGTTGGACTCATAAGTTTGGCACCCTAATGACATGACGTTCAGTAAATATTTGTTAGCTGAAGGAATAGGCAGATTACTTATAACTGGCCTCAGTTGCTGGAGTAGCCCTAACATGTGGGAAGTGGATACTGTATTTAACATAGAAGCCCCTAATTTTAGAATAAATTTGCAACCTCATTTGCTGAAACTTGGAGTTAATGTATGCTCAGCAAAAGATACTTGTAATTTATAATTTTATGGACTCTCAAATATACAGCTCCCTCCTAAAATTGGGAATTGGCTTTATTCCAAACCCTCAACTAATTATTAATAAAAATTCTATATTCAGAAATAAGCAACCTGTTTTATTTATAATGCCTTAACCACACATGAGTGAGTAAACTAAGAATGTGATCAACTTTACAAGAAATGACAGCACCCACAATAAGTTTATCACAAATCAATTTGTACTAATAAGTTAATTTTTTATTTCCAGTTGGCAGATATCCCTGTTACAATCTGCACATATCCATTTGTATTTGATGCCCAAGCAAAAACTACTCTGTTACAAACGGATGCAGTCTTACAGATGCAGGTAAAATATTGTATAATACTAATCTGATTTGAGAGGGTTTTTTTAAAAATTGTTTCTGTGATGTTTTTAGAAAGTAAATATTTGAAATTTGCCTATAATCATTAATCAAGGTACTCAAAGGACCTTGGGTAGCTACAAAGAAGCCTGCCACATGTGCCATGTGTATTCTTAGGAGGGCTGCTTATAAAAAAGGGCTGCAATGAAAATAGAATAATTTAGACCTTAATCACTTTATATCTTAAAAAATGGTATAATCCTTTTTCATTACAGAAATATGCTATCTTTATAAACAGTTTTACTAGTTTGCTTGATAAAATATTGGTTTGTTTTAAAATCTTGCTTCATTATGTATTTATATACTTGATAAAAGGTGGAAGTCACTAGTGAGATGTTAAAGTAGGAAGCATTCGATCACTTGTTAGGAGGATGTAAAATTTCCTTGGAAGAAAGTTTTAGTAATCTGTTTTCCTGAGGTTGCTCATCATTATCTCCTACTCCTCTTTCTTCTCCCCTTTCTATCTCCCTGCCCCCCATTCCATTTTATCTTGAGCATTCTTTCATTTTTTAAAAACTAGTTCATATTATGACTTTGAAGAGTTATAGGAAGTTTGCTTTATCATTTAAACCTGTAAATAAAAAAGATTTTGAGCTTCCTCCTTTGGTATAGAATATCTCACTATTCAGGATAAAGACTAAGGAAAGGATGAAAAGAGACTTTGAATGTTTAATATTCTAAAAATACTTTTTAAAATTTAAAAACCCTAAATCTTAATAATCATTTTCATTCTGTTCAAGTAAATGCATGTAGTATTCTAAATCCCTTCACATATTTTAATGAATACTAGGAGGAGTTTTAGAGATGATCTTATTTCCATTTTCATCAACAGAAATAAATATTTTTGTAGGTTTTTATGCTAATAACTAGTAAACCAGTTTTTTGAAGGTCTTTGTTAAAATGGTAAGTTAATAACTTGGGTGCTTTTAATATGGGATATTCCATTTTAGAACAAGAACCCAGGAAAAACCATAGGAAAAGAACAAATGCTTTAAATGATAAAAGCCATATGCTTGGTTTGTGAACACATGCAGTGATCACCCTACTAGATGGATTTCTGTAGTACTTACTTAGGTTGTACTAATCTCTTTAAAGGTTTGTTTTATGCTGTTTTTTTTTTTCTCCTCACTCTCTGTCCCTACTCTCCAGTTACTGTTTTTTAGAAAAAAACATTCTCAGGTTTACTATTATTATTATAGTTCTATGCTTACTTAATGGTGTTATGAGTTATACATTAATATAAAAAATTTAAAAAGATACTCTTTGTGTTCAGTTTAATTTTTATGCTGTACTAGATACTCTGTTAGGTGTTGTATGAATCCAGTAGCATAGGAATTATTATAGGAATTATCGCATACCTATAAATAATAGGTAAACGTTAGCTTATCCAGTCACAATAGCTTTTTTGTAGCATTGCTATTAAAATTTTAATCTTTTGTTTTCTAGATGGCCATTGACCAGGCCCACAGACAGAACGTCTCCTCTCTTTTTCTCCCAGTGATTGAATCTGTGAATCCCTGCTTAATTCTAGTGGTGCGTAGAGAAAATATTGTAGGAGATGCAATGGAAGTCCTTAGGAAAACAAAGAACATAGATTACAAAAAGCCACTCAAGGTAATTTGACATGTTCTGTTTTATAATTGGGGCGTTTATTTGGAAGCTCTGTTTCAAGTATTCATATTCGTTTTTAGTGAGTGAATCTTTGAAATTTAATAAATACAATTATGTATTTTTTTAAATGATTGTTGAGCATTTATATGTAATAAATAACATGCTGTAGGGTCTCCAGAATGTACTTTGATTTCTTTCCAGTCTACTCAGTGTTTGTATTATGCTATTGTAGGTTATATTTGTTGGAGAAGATGCTGTTGATGCAGGAGGGGTACGCAAAGAATTTTTCTTGCTCATCATGAGGGAATTATTGGATCCTAAATATGGCATGTTCAGGTATTATGAAGATTCCAGGCTCATTTGGTTTTCTGATAAGGTAAATGTCCAACTGTCTGAATTACTTCTGTGTATATACCTATGTATGTATACCTATATGTGCCAACTTAACTCAGTAAATAAGAGTTATAACTGGATTCCTACCATATTTTGTTTAGAGATGTGCTTTATTACAATTTTAAAAATTACAAATTTTGGACTTGGAGTCATCAAAACACATCAATGCTTACCACACATTTCAAATTAACAATGTTTGACTATTCCTTCTGTTGATTTCAATTTGGGGATTGAATAATAATCACCAGATTAACTTTTCTTCTGGGGAAAATTCACTTATCATTAGGTATCATTGATCTCTCTACCTTATCATTTAGATCATGGCTTAGCAAACTTTAGTTCATTAGCCAAATTCTTCCCACCACATGGTTTCGTAGATAAAGTCATGCCCGCTCATTTACCTATTGACCAGGATGGCTTTTGAGCTACAACAGTAGAGGCAGAATTGAGTAGTTACAACAGAGATCTCATGGCCAATAAAGCCTAAAATATTTACCATCTGGCCCTTTACAGAAAAAGTTTCCTGACCCCTGATTTAGAGACTATAAGTGATTTGAATGGTTCCATTTGTAGAGCTCTGAGTTGAAAGAAATTTGAATAGAATATCTACCTACTGGTTATAAAAAATCTTTTTTTGTTGCTTTTTTTTTTTGAGACAGAGTCTCACTCTGCTGCCAGGGCTAGAGTGCCGTGGCGTCAGCCTAGCTCACAGCAACTTCAAGCTCCTGGGCTCAAGCGATCCTTCTGCCTCAGCCTCCTGAGTAGCTGGGACTACAGGCATGCACCACCATGCCCGGCTAATTTTTTTCTATATATTTTTAGTTGACCAATTAATTTCTTTCTATTTTTTGGTAGAGACGGGGTCTCGCTCTTGCTCAGGCTGGTTTCGAACTCCTGACCTTGAGCAATCCGCCTGCCTCGGCCTCCCAGACAGCTAGGATTACAGGCGTGAGCCACCGCGCCCGGCCAAAAAATCTTGAGTGTACTATTTAATCCTTCAGTCATGCTGGCGGTCTTATGGGATATTAGCCACTGTTGATGCTCAGTGTCTAGAGCCATTAATTCATTAGGGGTTGCAAAATGATGCCACTAATATTCTAATATTTCTTTTTCATTTATTAGCTGGGATACTTCCGAATAGAGAAATTTTCCCACACTGTTTGATTCCTTAGTAGTACAGTTGATGTGAGAAAGGATTTTTTCTATTTACCAATTTTTCAAAAGAGTAAATCAGTTCATTATCATCTTCCAGTGGTAACAATGCAGTCTTTAGTTTTGTTTTCAAGTATCATTATGTATTCATGGATTTAAACATGCCTGATGTTTTCCAGTCCATTGCAGTTATTATCTTTATAGATGCTTATATTGTCCCATCTTTCTCCAGGGAGAATTCTTCAAGTTGATACCTGAGTCCTTTTGAAACAACCTTAGTACTCTTTGGTGGCTTCCTTGCTACCTAGTGTACTTGGTATGACAAAGTGTTCCAGACTTATCTTAAACATTTACTGCCTAACAATACCAACATTACCATTAATACTGTGATTACTGAACATATTTTTTAAACTGTTTTACAATTCTTTTTGACCTTAAGACATACCCTAATAGAGATAGACAACCAAATAATAGTGTTTTCATATCACTTACATTGATATATTCTGTATAGTTATACCACCAAGTAGTTACACATTTAAGTTGTTTTTTATTTTTAGGTATTACTTGTTTAAATTTTGTTGTATAATACAAAATATTTACATAGTTCCAAAGTCAAATCTGTAAGATATATTAAAAGAAGTCAAGTTCTACCTTATTTTCTCCCTCCTCTTATGGCTAATCTTTTTAAAATAGGGTAATATTTTTAAAACTTTGTGGGTTATCCTTTTTTTAAAAAAAATAAATGTAAGTCGATTAGCAGTATATTACATACCTAAATCAGTTTCCTGGTTTTGACCATGGTTCTGTAAGCTGTTATCATTGGAGAAAACTGAGTAAAAGGCACATAGGAATTCTTTATACTACTTATACAATTTATGAATCTTAAAGTGTTTTAAAAGAAGATGTATTTTTTAAAAGCAGTGATATGCATATTTTTTTCTTCATTAAGACAGGGTATTTTATTATAGGTGGGAAATTGGAGCATGTTTGCATGTTGTTATGATTAATTACTCAAAAAGTGAAAAATGAGTGATGAAGGAGGAGATATCAGTGGCAGGAGCAGAGTCCTTAAGTTGTGAAGAAAGAATGGAGTTTAGTGCACTAATGGAGGATTGACTGGACAATGGGTCTATTGAACATAGATCCACAATATCCAGAGGGAAAGCCATGTATATATGTAAATACAAACCACTCGATAGATTTGATGGTAGGATGTTGTGAAAGTTGTCTTGAAATTGTTTCTATTTTATAGTGAAATAAGATGCAAGATATTAGAGGATTAAAATGGGGGAAGGATGTGGGAGTTTTGAGGAGAAAGGACAAGTTATGAAATTATCACTTTAGAGAATGGGAAAATAAATTGACTGTGTAAATAAATATAAGACTAGACTGGTAGCATTGAAGGCCCACTTGAGATTTATGTTCATGAGTTTAAAATGAGAGCAGTTGGCTTGGTTGATATTTTCTGTTTTTGGGGTTTTTTGTTTTGTTTTGTTTTTTCTTCTCTCTTTAGTCACTGTTAGAGAAGTAAGGAAAAGGCCAACACTTGATTTTAACCAGGTTGTGGTTTTAACAGATGAGCATAGCACAGAAAGGGAGTAAAGCAAGAGAGTGATTTATGTTGATGGACCATACAATTTAAGTTTTGTGAGGACTTGGTTTGGAGATGATAATAATTAATAATAAACAAGTGGTGGAGTCAGTGGTTTGTACTCAGTGGTGGAAGTGAATTGTAGTGTGGGTCAGGATTAGGGAGACTGAGGTGAAGTCGGAGATGGTGGTCACAATAGAGGGAGTGCTTTAGAGAGTTGAGATTTGGAGAGTTGCAGTTGAATATAAGATATAACCATGGGAATAGGTGTTTGAGGTGTGAAGGAGGACAAGATTGTTGGAAGTAAACAGGTCCAGAAATTGAGAGGCTAGAGTGTTGGATGCATTTTTTGCCTGGATATTGAAATCATAAAAAAAATGGCAGGAATAGTAGTAGAGAAAGAAAGCATAAAATATTGCCAAAATCTGTGAATGAGGGCTTGTGGAAGGTCTTTAGACAGCTATACAAGGAACAGTAGCGGGGTGGGCGGGTATAGTCAGTTGATAGGTGTTTCAGAGAAGTTGGGGGTTTTAGGAAGGCAAGTAGAAGGCTATATAGCAGCACTGAAGAACAAGGAGACCTACCTTACCTCCAGGCCCAATCAGATGAGGTGTTGGAAGAGAGAAAAAACAGCATTTATGATCACTGCAGGGGAAATGGTGTCCTCAGGAAACAGCCTTGTTCACTTAGAACAAAAAGAGGAAAGAAAATTTGGAAAAGTTTAGAATACAGGCAGTTTTCAAATGATAGATTGTGAATTCCAGAGCAAACAGTAAAAGGGCTTGGTAGAGCAAGGACAGCCATGAAATTATGTTATATTTTAGGGGATATTCAGTGCCATGTGGATGTGGGATTAGGGATAACTTGTGAGTTTTGAGGCTTTGTATATTGATAGGAAAACAGGCATGGGAGATACAATGGAATAGTGTTAATGGCTTGAGGTGGTTGGATGACCTGTCGAGGTGGGTAGCCATCTTCCTGGCATTCGTCTCTTAGAGCAGTTTGTAGTGGTATAACAAGTATAATTTGAGAAGGCATAGGGGATGGGGACCTGTCCTGCTAGGAACACAAAGAATTCTGCATATAGGTAATATTTTGAGACCAGGTGAGGGATACTTGTAACAAGTTTTATGATGGATCTCTGTGGGACCTTTGCAATTATATCTCAGCTTAGCCAATGAGAGCTCCTTAGAGCTGGCTCACCTTTTGTGTACTTTTGACATATCCCCGGTATTCTTCAGGCATTTCCTTACATTGGGTACAATAAATGTTCCAGGCTTATCTTGTGTTTTCTCTGCCCCAGCCCTGGCATTTACCGTATTTCATAAGAGCTCTCATGTCTTTAAGAGGAAAATGGTATGTAGAAATCAAATTCTGGATGCCAAGTATACTCGTTGCTGCCAGGGAGTCATTGCTTCATGTTTTTCTCAGCAGAGAAGTAGGAACTATATGTATGTGTACACACATGCACATACAGCTCTATCTATGTTTATGGCCATTTATATGTTGAAGACCATGAGATCAGACTGATACTTCTAATTCTACTCAAATACCAGAGTTTTCTCTAGCCTTCTCCATTTCCACATTATATATATAACTTTCAACACCAATGAGAAACCTGCTGTCATCTTTAGGATATTTACTTAGTCTCCCTGTATGTAACCAGTCTTTGGGGGGCACCAGTCTAAAGGTCAGCCTCAGATATACTGGACTACTGTCTAAATTCCATTTGTCATGTTAAGAAATTCCTTTCTGCTCCTTGTTTGTTAGGTATTTTTGTCATGGAAGAGTATTGGAAATACTCTTTTGTCTAGTGCTTCTCCTACATCACTTGAAGATCATGTGATTTTCTTTTTTCATTTTGTTTATATGGTGAACCACCCTTGCATTCCTGGAGTAAACCCCATGTGGTCATGGTGTATAATCCTTTTAATATGCTGCTTGATTCAGGTTGCATTTTTTTTTTTTTTTTTCTGATGCAGAGTCTCACTGTTGCCTGGGCTAGAGTGCAGTGGAGTCATCACAGCTCACTACAACCTCAAACTCTTGGGCCCACACGACTCTCCTGCTTCAGCCTTCCAAGTAGCCAGGACTATAAGTACATGCCATCACACCTGGCTAATTTTTCTATATTTTTTTTTAGAAATGGGTTCTTGCTCTTGCTCAGTCTGGTCTTGAACTTCTGGTCTCAAGTAATCCTCCTGCCTCGGCCTCCCAGAGTGCTAGGATTACAGGCATGAGCTACTGCGCTACTGTGCCGTGAGGCCAAGTTTGCTATTATTTTGTTGATGATTTTCTCTTCTGTATTTGTAAGGAATGTTGGTCTGTAGGATTGGGTCTTTTGTTTGCTTCTTATTTTTGTTTTGTTTTGTTTTGTTTTTCTTTTTCGAGATTTTGGGTTTTTTTTATTTTGTGTTTTTGTTTTTGGTGAGGTCTTTGTCTGGCTTTGGTATCTTGGTAGTGCTGACCTCATAGAATGATTTAGAAAATGTTCCCTCCACATCAGTTTTTTGGAACAGTTTGAGAAGGCTTGGTGTTAATTCTCCTTTAAATATTTGGTACAGTCTGGTCCTTGGCTATTCTTTGTTGGAAGGTTTTTTATTGCTAATTCAAACTCTTCAATTGTTACGGGTTTATTCAGGTTTTCTAGTTCGTATAGTAGCTACTGAGTACAGTTGGCTCTTTCTATGCAGTGTTTCCGTGTCCATGGATTCCACCAACTGCAGAACAAAAATATTCTGTATACATCTGTACTTGAATGTATACAGACTTTATTGTCATCGTTCCCTAAACAACACAGTGTAACAACTATTTACATAATATTTACATTGTATTAGGTATTATAAATAATTTAGAGATGATTTAAAGTATACAGGAGAATGTGTATAAGTTATACACAAATACTGCACTGTTTGATATCAGGGACTTGAGCATCCTTGGATTTGGGTATCCACAGGAGGTCGTAGAACCAATCCCCTATAGATACTGAGGGACAGCTGTAGTTTGTGAGTTTGTAGGAATTTGTCCATTTCATCTAGGCTGTCTATTTTGTTGGTGTACAATTGTTCATACTATTTTTTATAACCTTTTTTATTTGACTCTTTTTTTCTTGGTCAGCCTAGCTAAACTTTTGTCACTTTCGTTGATCTTTTAAAAGAATCAACTTTTGGCTTTGTTGCTTCTATTTTTTTCTCTATTCTCTTTTTAATTCATCTCTGCTTTAATCTTTATTCTCCTCCTTCTGCTAGCTTTGGATATAGTTTGCTCTTCTTAGTTCCTTAGGATATAAAGTTAGGCTATTGATTCGAGATCTTTATTCTTTTTAAATTTAGGTATTTACAACTTTTAATTTCCCTCTAAACAGTGCTATTCTTGCATCTCATAAGTTTTGGTATGCTGTGTTTTCATTTTCATTAGTCTCTAAGTAATAGATTTCTTCTTTGACCCATCGGTTATTAAAGAATGCAATGTTTAATTGCCATGTTTGTGAATTTCCCAGATTTCTTTTTGTTATTTCTAGTTTCATCCCATTGTGCTCTGAGGAGATTTTTTAAATGATTTTAGTCTTATTAAATTTATTGAAATTTATTTTGTGATGTAACACGTGGTCTTTCCTAGAACATGTTCCATTGTACACTTAAGAAGAATGTATATTCTGCTGTTATCGGGTGGAGTGTTCTATATGTGTCTGATAAGTCTCATTGGTTTATATTATTGTTCAAGTTCTCTATTTCCTTATTGGTCTTCTGTCTGAGTCTATACCTTACTGAAAGTGGGGTATTACAGCCACCAACTATTATTTCAGAACTGTCTTTTTCTGCCTTCACTTCTTTCGGTTGTTGCTTTATATGTTTTGGAGGTGTGTTGTTAAATACATGCATATTTGTAATTGTGTATTCTTGATGAATTGACCCTATTATCAATATATGTCTTTGCTTCTTTTAGAAATTTTATATTATGTCTGTTTGGTCTATTATAGTCACTCCAGCTCTCTTTTGTTACTTTTTACATGAAATAACTTTTTTCTAAACTTTCCCTTTCAACCTATTTGTGTCTTTGGATCTAAAGCACATTGTTGGATTATATTTGTTTGTTTAATCCATTCTGCTGGTCTTTTCTTTTTAATCAGAGTTTAATCCATTACATTTAATTTCTAATAAGGAAGCACTTCTGTCTTTTCCTATGTGATTTTTATATGTCTTATGTCTTATTTGTTCCATTACTGTCCTTTTTTGTGTTTGATTGTTTTCCTAATGTACTGTTTTCCCTTTTTATTCCCTTTTCTTGTAAGTATTTTAGTTATTTTCTTAGTGGTTGCCCTGGGGGTGGCAATTAACATCTTAAATTTATAGCAATCTAGTTTGAATTAGTACCAGCTCAACTTGCAGTAGTGTATAGAAACTGTGCTCTTATTAGATAGTTTTGTCTCTTCCTCTTTATTTTGTTACTGTGGCAACTTATGTCTTTATACATTGTGTGCCCATCAACAGAGATTTATTGTATTTTATGCATTTGTCTTTTATCCATATAGGAAAAAAAGAGGAGTTACAAATGAAAAATATAATTTTACTACAATTCTTTATTTCTTTGTATAGTTTTGTGTTACTGTGTAGTATCCTTTCATCAGCCTGAAGAACTTTAGCATTTCATATAGGGAAGTTCTAGTAGTAGCAACCAATTCCCTTAATTGTTTACCTGAGAATAGCTTAATTTCTCCCTTATTTTTGAAGGACAGTTTTCTTATATATAGAATTCTTGCTTGACAGTGTTTTATTTTGTTTTTTTCGTTTCTTTCAGATCTTTAAATATTTCATCTCACTATCTTCTGGCATTCATGGTTTTTGATGAGAAATCAGCTGTTAATCTCATTGAGGAGCATATTGGTGTTCTTCAATGAGCAATGACAAGTTGCTTTTCTCTTCTTAATTGGCTTTCACACTTTGATTATAATGTGTGTCATTGTCGATCTCCTTTAGTTCATTCTGCTTGGAGTTTGTTGCACTTTTTTGGGTATTTAGATTTATGACTTTTATCAAATCTGGGAAAATTTTGACCATTTGTTAAAATACTCTTTCTGCTTCTCTCTCTCCTCCTTTTGGGACTCCCACTGTGTGTTTGATGGCATACTTGGTAGTGTCCCACAGGTCTCTTTAAGCTGTGTTCATTTTTCTCTTTTTCTTGCTTTTCTTCCTCAGACTGAATAATTTCAATTGACCTAGTTTCGTGTTTGCTGATTCTTCCTTTTGCCTATTCAAATCTCCTGTTGTATCCTTTTAGCGAAACTTTTTATTTTTATTTTTATTTTTTTATTTTATTTTTTTTATTTCATCATGTAATGGGGGTACAAATATTGTTAGGATTACATACATTGCCCCTACCACTCCTCCCTCCCCCCCCAACGTGCCAGAGCTTCAAGTGAGTCCAGTCCCCAGGTGGCGCGCACGGCACACATTATGTAACTCTACACTTCCTCCCCCCTCCCACCTGCCCTCCATCCAACAAAAGATTTTTTTCTTTTTACACTTTGAATACATTGTATAACTTTGCCTCACCCTAAGAAGGGTTAGAGGTATGCCCTTCCCCCCCACAATGCTCTCCACATCCCTATGATGTGGGTCTTGCCCCCCCTCCCGAAACCCTGGTGTACACTACCACCATTTGAGCACCATAGT
>CAUYPO010076304.1:0-18251 GCA_963574435.1 Cheirogaleus major
AAGAAATTAATCGGCCAACTAAAAATATATAGAAAAAATTAGCCGGGCATGGTGGCGCGTGCCTGTAGTCCCAACTACTCGGGAGGCTGAGGCAGAAGGATCACTTGAGCCCAGGAGTTGGAGGTTGCTGTGAGCGAGGCTGACACCACGGCACTCTAGCCCAGGGAACAGAGTGAGACTCTGTCTCAAAAAAAAGACAAAATATTCTATAAGAAATAAGCTTACGAGAATATTCATGTATCATATGCTAATGGGCCATTTATTCAATTATCAAACAATTCTTCAAATTTCAGTAATAGGCACTTCAGGGAATATAAATGGCATAAAATGTTGGCCCTGCCCTCAAGAAGCTTATTTAGTCTAATAGGTCACTTGGGTTTATATACAAATACTTATATTACAGGGTATGATAGAGGCATGAATACAGTACTGTAGAGGTTTGGATGTGGACAAAAATATTCTCAACTGGGGAATTAAAGAAGGCTTCAACATAAGTATAATAGTACTTTATTGGGCTTTGATGTTGTGTAGTGTTTGGATATAAAAGAGGCTAGAGCTGCATAAAACTATACATGGAACAGAAGGTTAATCACTTGGATTAAAGTCTGTTAAGAAGAGCAGAGGTAAATAAGGTTGGACTTTGAAAATATGGAATCAGATAATAAAGAAAGAGCTATAATCTCTGAAGGATGAATATGGAAATATGTGGTTAACAGTTTTAACTGGATTCAATTCACCAAATATTTGGAAAGAGCCACATATAAATAATTAGGGAGTAGAAATACTTGAGGCAAGTAGGACAAATAATAGACAATTGTAATCGTCAAGATATACAGTCATGAGGGCGAGAATGAGGGTGGAAATTAGAGAACTCAAAGGTGACAACAGCAGGTGCCCCATCTGTCTTGTGCAGTTCTGTTTTCTTGGCTGCTAGAATAGTGCTGGATATAAGGTATTCAATAAATACTTATAAATAAGTAAATAAATCAACAAATAATAAAGGAAATAGAACACAGAAGTTTGTGTTTGGGTGATTGGGGCAACAGAGGCTCTATCAATAAAAGTAGGAAAAGGAACTCATTTGAATAAAATAAAAAAACGGTATGGACAAGGTACCTTCTCAAGAGACACTTTTGATGAAAATTGTAAGGCCTTGCCCACTTACCAATGACTCATGGCATCCTGTACTCAAGATTTAGATAAACATTAAATGTTTTATCATTGCCTTGGATCTGCAACAAACAACAAATAATTCAAGATAAAAATAAAAACTCTCTCTTCACATAGAAATAGGTGAGTGCCAAAAGCAAGTCTGGTCATTGTTAATCAGGAGGACAGTTAGAGAGAAGTAATTATGCTATAAATCTGAGGAAATGTGAGGCTGCATAGAAGATTAATTTACGAATAAAAATTAAATTTAACAACAACAAAAACAACAATAACCAAGGAAAACCTAATCTATGTGTTAACCAAGAGACTACAGAATCATATGTTTTGCTTCCTCATGGGCCCCATTGCAGGACATTGCTGAATACAAGAATCAGGTTACAGCAACAGAAGGCCAATATACTTTCTTTGACTCTCTCAGATGTCTGTCTTTATTAAAGTATCATTTCTAAGAATAAATGTGTAATATTAATAGTACAATTGGGGATAGGTTAGTTTACACACAAACAAGTAAGATTCTTCAATATTTTGAAAGAAGCAGAAGTTTCATTCCAAATCCATTCATTTTACTCTTCAAAGCCCGTGACAATGTGTATTAATTATCTTACTACCCAATCTTAAATGAGATATGAGTATCTATCAATACTTTAGTCAGTTATTTTTATTCTTTATTGAATTTATAACATACTTATCTAGTAATAGGGCAAAGGAAGATGAGGGAGGCAGTAATTGATGAACTGTCATTGATTTGAAAAATTTTAAGGTTTCTGTATATTTAAACCATGTCAAAATAAATTTTAGAATTTGCATCTAGAATATCTGAGACAATAGATAATGAGTAGGATACTTTTGTTCTCTTCAGATTGGAAGAATATAAAATTAAGGGTAGAATAACTCTTCATGAAATAAACCCTAGCTCTTGGGGGTCTTCATTATTCATTTCATCTTCCTGAAAGTTTTGATAATAACGTAGGATGCACAATTCACAAATTCATTTATTCATCAATTATTCATTCAGTATTTTGACGGTAGTTTACATCAGTTACTGTTCTATGTAGTGGAGATACTGAGTATAATAATATCATACAAGCAAATCACCTGCCTTCATAGAGATAATATACTAGAGGAAGAGAAACAGAAAATTTATGAATGAATGAATGAATGAATATCATGTAAGGTTGTAGTAAGTGATATAAAGTAAAATAAGCCAGAGTATGGGTATAGAGAATAATAAAGGGGCTACAGATAACTCAAATATTGTTTTTATGGTGGATTTTAATGTGATCTTTAAAATATTTTTAGATACAAATATAAAGTTTTCATGTAAAATTACAAAGCTAATGCAAACAGACTGTATTGTTTCACAGTTGCCTAAACTTATTTAACTATTATTATTCTACCAAGTAATTTGTTGTGTGACAAAACTTCATATCAATCCATTATTTTTAACATCGTAGAGACACAAACATGATTGATATGGATAAGTCATTCAGGAAATGTACTTACAATATTAATAGATAATTTTATCACACCTGATTTCAGGCAGAAAAAGTAAATATTTTCAGAAAGAGCATCAAGCCCATTTATTTGAAATTATTCAATGGATTTCTGATTCTACTGCACATTGCATTCTGTGTTCATTAAAGAATCCCTTTTACTTAGGTGTTTGCTCTAAAATTTTAGAAACAAAAAATAAATTAGGCAGATTAATCCAACAAGTAGCTTAAAAAAATTGTTGTACATTTCCTGCCCTGATTCCAAACTTCTGATTTGTAGTGACCTCCAACATGGACCTCTTAACTTTTCCCGCCTGTTTTTAGTACTGCCACTCTAACTTATCTCTTTCCTTGAATAACTTCCTAAATTGTTTATGTGTGTCTCTATTTTTAATTTTTTTTATTTCAGCATATTTCAGGAGTACAAATGTTTTAGGTAACACATATTGCCTTTGCCCCACCTGAGTCATAGCTTAAAGCACCAATGAAGTGTGTATATACCCATCGCGTCCTCCCCTTTCTACCTCCCTGACACCCGAAGAATTTTATTACTGTATGTGCACTTAAGTGTTGATCAGTTACAACCAATTTGATGGTGAGTACAGGTGGTGCTTGTTTTTCCCTTCTTGGGATACTTCACTTAGTAGAATGGTCTCCATCGCTATTAGGGTAATATAAGAGGTGCTAGATCACCATTGTATCTTATGGCTGAGTAGAACTCCACAGTACCCATATACCACATTATATTAATCCACGCATGGATTGACGGGCACTTAGGTTGTATCCACAACTTTGCAATTGTGAATTGTGCTGCTTTAAACATTCTAGTGCAGATGTATTTTTAAAATAATTGTTTTTGTTCCTTTGGGTAGGTGCCCAGAAATGAGATTGTTGAATCAAATGGTAGTTCTACCTGCAGCTCTTTGAGGTATTTCCATATCACTTTCCACAAAGAATGTTCTAATTTACAGTCCCACCAGCGTGGTACGAGAGTTCTTATCTCTATACATCCATGCCAACATTTATTGTTTGGGGACTTTTTGATAAACTACATTTTCACTGGAGATAAGTGATATCTCATGTGGTTTTGATTTAGATTTCCCTGATGTTTAGAGATGTTCAACATATTTTCATGTGTTTGTTGGCCATTACTCGATCTTCTTTTGAAAAGTTTCGGTATATGTCTCTTACCCACTTTTATTTTAATTTTTATTTATTTATTATTTTCCCAGCATATTATAGGGGTACAAATGTTAAGGTTACATATATTTCCCTTGCGCTCCTCCCCACTAGAGTCAGAGATTCAAGCGTGTCCATCACCCAGTTGGTGTGCATCACACTCATTATGTATGTATATACCCATTCCCTCCCCAAACCACCTGCCCGACATCCAATGGATATTATTCCTATATGTCCAGTTATGTGTTGATCAGTTAATACCAATTTAATGGTGAGTACATGTGGTGCTTATTTTTCAATGCTTGGGATACTTCGCTTAATAGAATGGGTTCCAGCTCTAGCCAGGAAAATATAAGAGGTGTTATATCACCATTGTTTCACACAGCTGAGTAGTACTCCATGGTATACATATACCACATTTATTAATCTACTCATTTATTGATGGGCACTTGGGTTATTTCCACATCTTTGCAATTGTGAATTGTGCTGCTATAAACTTGCTAGTGCAGATGTCTTTACAATGTGTTTTTTACCTTTGGATAGATGCCTAGTAGTGGAATTGCTAGATCAAATGGTATTTCTATTTTTAGCTCTCTGAGGTATCTCCAGATTACTTTCTGCAGGGACAGACAACCTACAGAATAGGAGAAAATTTTTGCTTTCTACACATCTGATAAAGGGCTGATAAAAGAATCTATATAGAACTTAAGAAAACCAACAAGAAAAAATGAAACAACCACGTCAATAAATGGGCAAAGGACATAAACAGAAACTTTTCAAAAGAAAACAGACTAATAGCCAGCAAACATATAAAAAAGTGCTCAATGGATTGTCTTTTCATTCTCTCAACAGTATCTTTCAGAGGAATTAAGCTTTTAATTTTCATAAAGTCCAACTTACCAATTTATTTTTCATGTATTATATTTTTAATATGGTATCACCAAACACATGGTCATATAGGTCTTTCACCTATGTTTTCTCCTTGAAGTTTTATAGTTTTGCATTTTATATTTAAGTCTAGAATCCATCTTGAGCTAATTTGTATGATAAGTGTTAAAGTATGGGAATTAATTTTTTTCTATAAGGTCATAGAATTGTTCCAGCACCATTTGTTGAAAAGTCAATCCTTTCTCCATTGTACAGACTTTGCTCTGTTGTCAAAGATCAGTTCACTCTATCTGTAGTGAGTGGATTTCTGGTCTCTCTACTCTGACCCACTGATTTATGTGTATATACTTTCACTAATGCCATGCTGTTTTGATTACTGTTGCTTTATAGAAAGTATTAAAATCAGAAAATGTGAGTACTTCAATTTTGTTCCTCATCAGTATTGTGTTGTCCATTCTGTCTTCTTACTTTTCATATGTATTTCAGAATCCGTTTTCCATATCTACAAAACACCTTGCTGGGATTCTGATTGGAATTGTATTGAAGCTATAGAAAAAGTTAGGAAAAATCAGCATCTTAACAATGTGTCTTTCAGTCCAAAAACACTAAATTTCTCTCCATTTCTTTGTATCTTCTTTGATTTCTTTTATCAGAGTTTTGTGGGGTTTTACATATATCTTATACATATTTTGTTAGAAATACACCCAAGCATTTTATTCGTTTCAGTGGCTATTTTAAATGGTATTTTCTTAAATTCAAATTCCAGTTGCTTAATGCTTGTCTAAAGAAAAATTTGACTTTTGTATACTAAGCTACTATCTTATGATCTTGACATATTTATTAGTTCCAGAAGTTTTTTGTCAATTATTTGTCATTTTCTACATAGACACTCATATCATCTCTGAGCAGACAATTTTATTCTTCCTTTTCAATCTGCAAACCTTGTATTTCCTTTCTTGTCTTCTTACACTAAGACTTCCATTGCAATGTTGAATAAGAGTGGTGGGGGAGTAAATCCTTGCCTCTTTCCCAATCTTGTGGGGAAGATATTCATCTTTTCACCATTAAACATAATGTTACTTGTAAGGATCTTTGTAGATGTTCTCTAGAGGTTTGAGGAAGTCCCCTTTATTCCTAGTTCTCCAACAGTTTTTACCACGAAGGGTGTTCAATTTTTCAAATGCTTTTTCTGTACCAGTTTATAGGATCGGATTTTTTTCTTTTTTAACCTGTTGATATGGTGGGTTACATAGATTGATTTCAAGTGCTGATCCAGCTTTGCATAGCTGGGATAAATCCCACTTGGTCATGGTGTAAAAATATTTTTATACATTGTTGGGTTCTATTTGCTAATTTTTTCTTGACGATTGGTACATATGTGTTTATGACAGATATTGCTCTGTATTTTTCCTTTCTTGTCATATATCTTTATGATTTTGGTACTAAAGTAATGCTGAAATAACAGAATGAGTTAGAAAGTGTTCCCTCTGCTGTTATTTTCTGGAAGAGATTGTGGAGAATTGGTATGATTTCCTCCTCAAATGTTTGTTAGAATTCACCCGTGAACTCATCTGAGCCTGGTGCTTTCTTTTTTCCTCACCTCGGCCTCCCAGAGTGCTAGGATTACAGGCATGAGCCACTATGCCCAGCCAAGATGAAGTCACTCTTGTCAGACCCAGACTAAGTGGAACTGGGAGGCCATGAAGGAGGGAAGCTAATGTTTGTATCTCTAAGACAAGAACTATCACAAGGACTTTCCAAAACCCACAAGATATTTCAACATGTCCTACTCACCTTACAAAACCAGCATGTCTTACATGCTTCCCTTGTCCTGCACATCTGTACATATTTCTTGTAAACTATACCCCAGCAGATGAAATGGACTCTCTGTGGCTAAAATGAAACAAACAAACAAACAAAAAAACACACAGAATCTCATAGCTAGCAGGATGAGGAATTTGTCATGTACCTCCAGTGTTAGTAATTGTCATAAGCTTTCTTTCCTGTAATTAAGCAGAAACTAGCTCCTGAAAACCATAGCCGAAACGACTACTGCTGGAAAATTTCCCAACCGAACCTGACAGATCAGATACCAGCCACAAACCCCATCTCCCAACTTGCAGTGCTGCCACCACTCTGATTGGACAGAGAACTGATATGATAAACATTCTTTATTTTTTTAAGGAATATAAAACTATTTATTGACTAGTGTTCACCAGTATTTACAATAAAGTAAATAATATACAGTTGGATAACATTCTGATTACTACCAAGTTGCTTTTCCTGGCTTCTGCTGAACCAGTAACCCAAACACTGAAAAGATTGAGCCTACCTGTAAGGAATGAGATGGGGTAATGAAAAAAGTGCAGGTCAATAATTTACATTACAAAAAGTTTGTTCACCCATTTATGTCAGCAGGTCTAAAACTGCCAACATCTCTAACCATATGATTAGCTTTCCAAGAGCCAAGCCTCAGAAATTCCATTAATCACGAACTTTCAGTCAATGCAGCACAGGGATTTCAACTTTTTGTAAAGGAATGGCTCTCTAGGGGAATCTTTAATGTCCATTTAACTAAGTCTTGCTTGTTCACTGTGTTAGAGCCCATCAGGATTTGTCTAGTTTCCTCATCTGGGTGGGAGTGGTTGGTACTGATAAAGCTTTCCTGTTAAGAATTTTGCAAACACAATGTTGCATTTATGTGACTACACATGTACATACAAACTCTGATATGGCTGCCTTTAAATTATCCATTTAAAGTGTCCAATTAATTATGAATCAACTATTTAGTTTGAAATGTTATGGCTTCAGGAAAATTTTCAATTCTTAGGTTGTGCAGAATGATGGCATCGCAGACACACGGGCTTACCCATGATTTTTGTTTTGGTGAATGTTTAAAAACAAAGAAAATCATTTACATATGCATGTTATGTATACACACACAAAAACAAATCTGAAAAACCCAGAATGGTCCTTAGGCATGAATTAAACACAAGTTCTGATTGAATAATGGCTATGGAAATTTCCTCTAACATTTACAAAAGCTGTTCTCCAGTGCAGAGGAAATAATATATCATGGTATCAAATGTTCTTTTCTGATAAAGGAAGCAACTACAGAAAGCTTTTATTTATTTGTTCAAAGTAACCAGTGCTATGGATGCAAACAACCCCTCCAGCAACTCTCTCAATACTACTTGCAAAACAGACATAGAAAACTTGATTTATTAGACTGTAGTTATTTCTTCACACTAGTAAATCAAAAACCGAGACCCAGATTTTATACATACATATATATAAAGCAATGCAAACAATTATTGAGCTTCATCTTCTGGACAAGAATACCAAGTTAGTCTCTCTTCATAAAAAGCTATTCCAATTTGAGGACACTTCATGTTTGCCTCTTTTCCCAGCACCAAATTGGCCTCATCCGAATCTCTCCATTTCATAAGAAACATTAACTCTCCACTGCTGTCTGTGGCACCAGGTATTCTATCAGGATCGAGACCTTCGGCAAAGCATCTTGGTTTGTCAGCGGCATCTCTTTTCGTCTTTGATTTGCTATCACCACATTCACTGTCAGATAAAGATTTTCTTTTTGTGCCATCTTTTTCTTTGCCAGCTTTTTGAGAATTAAGAAATGCTTCAATTAACTCTGGACAATCGAAATTTTCTTCAGGTTCCCATGTATTGTCAGCATCTGTAAATCCCTTCCACTTCAGGAAATATTCCACTTTCCCATTTACTACATGTCACTTCAGTACTTTTTCCACCACAAATTCTATAGGCTCTGCCTCTTCAACCATTTTATTCTTTCCATTCTGTTTCTTTCCCATTTTTTGTAATGTAGTCTTATCGGAGGCCACTTTTTATTGCAGGCTTGAAGAGCTATTATTCATCGCCTCTGAGATGCTCCGGGTCGCAGGTCTACAGCATCTACACACGGCTATATTTTAAAACTTAATTTTCTAACAGCTAAAGTATAGAAACTCAACTGATTAATGTATATTCAATTTATATCCAGATATTTTGCCAAAAACTTTTAAATTCTATGTAAATATAATTTCTGTGAATCTTTACAGTTTTGTTCCCTCATTTCCAATCTTTTTTTTTTATCTTACAGTGGTCGCTCAGGTCTCTACTACCATGCTGAAAAAAAGAAGTGATACATCTAAGTTTTTAGTGGATATCTTTTACCAAATAAGGAAGTTATTTTCTATATCTATTTTGCTGAAGCTTTTTCTAATGAAAGAGAGTGTTAAATTGTACACAATATTAATGTAATGAATTACATTTTAATGTTAGCATATCCTTGAATTCCTGGAATAAACCAACTTGCTAATGATGATTTTTTTCCTTTTACATATTACCAGACTCTGTCACAGTGCTCCTGTTCTCAGCAAATGGCACCACCATTAATGCTATTATTGTATTCATTAATGCAGGAACCATCCTTGACTCATATTCAAAATATTACCAAATTCTGTCAATTTTACCTTCTAAATTATCTCTTGAATCCGTCTACTTCTTTCAATCTCTACTTTCACCTCCTTAACCCACCTACCACAATTTATTGTATAAACTACTATAAGAGTCTCCTAACTAGTTCTTGGCATTTACTTTTTAAAAAAACAACCTTATTGAGATATAATTCACAAAATAATTTAAGAAACATTTAACCACTGCTTGCTCTGATTAAATGAGATTTGCATTCTGGAAAAATCTCTGACTGCAATGTGAATGAATTGGAGAGAGAGCAAATGCTTATAATGAAATGTTCTAAAATTGATTGTAGCGACAGCTGCACAACTCTGTGAGCATACTAAAAGCCATCGAATAGTACACTTTAAATGCAAATCTCATTTAATCAGAGCAAGCAGTGATTAAATGTTTCTTAAATTATTTTTTATGTGATAAACAGACCAATTTCCTGAGGTCAAGGTTTATTTCCCCACTCAAAACCATTTCAGGATATTAAAACAACGATAGATGACACATACCTAGAAAGTTGTGGGCGGTTGGTACCAGCATTGAAGAGAGTAGGAGAAGCATGAGTAAACCACCTCTCAGAAAGAAGGTTATATGTTTCAATTGCAGCATCAATGTCTTCTTCATGAATCCCTACGGATACCCTCATCAACATATGCTGTGGTCTTTCAGCCACTATAAATAGAGGAATTTACATGTGATGGAACATATCAGAAAAACTAGTCTGAGACACATATTTGAATCAAAAAAAGGAACACCAAAAGAAAATTAGAAAAACTTCATATCAATAAGCAGGACAATTATTCACAAACTAAGCCTAAAGTTCAAAATGTTATTTATAGTCTAAATAGAAATATAAAGGCAGCCAGGCACGGTGGCACGCACCTGTATGCCCAGCTACTTGTGAAGCTGAGGCAGGAGGATCACTTGAGCCCAGGAGTTTGAGACCAACCTGGACAATATAGTGAAACTCCATCTCAAAAACTTAAAAAAGAAAAGAAAAGAAGAGAAGAGAAGAGGGGAAGGGAGGGGAGAAGAGGGGAAAGGAGAGGAGAGGAGGAAAGAAAGATGGAAAGAAATAAATATTAAAGCTAATATCTCAAAGCTTTATATTCAACATAATGAATAGAAAGTATAGGCCGGGCGCGGTGGCTCACACCTGTAATCCTAGCACTCTGGGAGGCCGAAGCTGGTGGATCGCTCAAGGTCAGGAGTTTGAAACCAGACTGAGCAAGAGCGAGACCCTGTCTCTACTAAAAATGGAAAGAAATCAATTGGCCAACTAAAAATATATAGAAAAAATTAGCCGGGCATGGTGGTACATGCATGTAGTCCCAGCTACTTGGGAGGCTGAGGCAGAAGGATTACTTGAGCCCAGGAGTTTGAGGTTGCTGGGAGCTAGGCTGACGCCATGGCACCTGGGCAACAAAGTGAGGCTCTGTCTCAAAAAAAAAAAGAAAGTATAACACACAAACATGTTCATTTCTTACCTTTTCCATTGATCTTCAATAAATAGGACCGCTCTAGCGTCTAGAAAAAGAAAAAAAACACCAAAAAACACCAGTGCTTTTCACAGCACTGTTTTAAAGACAGAGTATCATTCACAATAAGGCAATCTATTTAAATCTTTTCAGTTTTTATAAAGTTTTAAATGAAAAGAACAGCATATTACTCTTCCTAGCTTGTCTGGGACATTATCATTGGCTGTTTTGTTTTGGTAAAGATTGCATGAAAATTTCTGAAAAAAGTCAGCTCTATACATATTAATAGCATAAGTTGTGGTATTCATTATTATCATTACCACAGTGGCTAATACTCCTAAAGTGCTTTATCAGTCCAGGCACGTATCTGAGCAATACATATACTCATTTAATCCTAAATAGAATTTGTTGTTGAAATTTTATATTATCCCCATTCTAGATGAAGAAACTGAAGCACAAAGAGATTAAATAACTTGCTAATAAGAAATAGAGCAGAGATTTGAACCCAGGTGGTCTGACACCAACATGTACATTCTCAGTCACTACACCATAGTCTATCAGCACAAAAATACTTAGAAAAGTACATGGCACACAGCAAGCATTCAATAAATGTTGCATAAACAGTGAAATAACATGGCATAATTCTGGCAATTTACCTGTATAACTCCTCAATCCAGAAGTAACATTTGGAAAATTCAAAATTGCAAATGGATAAGCTATCTTTGCCTTAATTCAAACCACCACCATCACCTTAACTCCATTAATTCCCAAGTCCATCCCAACTCCAAACAATTTACTGCCTTTATAACTATATCACCAAAACATAAATAAACAAAACCCTGTATTTCCTGATTGAAGTAGGAATTCTCATTTATATGAAACCCATATTTACCTTAAAGCCAAAGTAATTATAAGAGAAATCTCGATCATAGATAATAGCAGAATTCAGGCGCTGACGGGAGTGAAAAAGAATCCATAATTAAAATAATTAGACTTATTTTCACAAAATCTGATATCTTTCAGCCCTGACTCCAGAATTAAAATTAACATAGGATACAAAAGAGATAACACTAAGTTTAATTAATTACTATAGAAATCCATATAACATTGAAAAAAAATCAGTATATAAACTAAGTATCCTAATTAGGTTTTAAAATTGCATATTTGAAGACTAGAAAACAATATATAAATATAAGTTGTGTGATTAAATGTGATCTTCCAAGCTTTCCCTATTATGTTTATAGTGTATCTTTTAAGAGAGAAAGAACATGAGCATAAATCAGACTATATTATCATCCTTGAACATGTTTTCAGATTGGCTGTTAATCCAAAAGTACTAGTACCACATATTTACTAATACCTATTTTTATTTTAAAAATTAGCCTACTTTAACTGCACATAACAATATATATGATAAATAAAGTAGGATTGCATTAATTCTAAAACTCTTCAAAAATCTATAGTTCTTTAATAGGTTTTACACAAACTAATATTGTGACAGTAAGATGATTTTTTTTAAGAGACAGGTCTCACTGTCGCCCAGGCTGGAGTAGCTCACTGCAGCCTCAAATTCCTGGACTCAAGCAATGTTCCTGAGTAGCTGGGACTACAGTGCGTACCACCACGCCTAGCCAATTTTATTTTTTTGTAGAGATGGGGTCTCACTATGTTGCCCAGCCTGGTCTTGAACTCTTCGCCTCAAGTGATTTTCCTGCCTTGGCCTCCCAAAGCCCCGGGATTACAGGTATGATCCATGGCACCCAGCTGTCACAGTAAGATTTTATAGCACAATTGGTCATTGTTACAGAGTTTTTGTAGACCATAAAGCCATTTAGAGGAAAACAAAAGCAATTAGATACAAATAATCATTTGGGATAGGGAAAAAAATGGAGCCAGTTTTTCAAAATTCTGAGTGTTTCCACATAATGATCCATGTCCAAGGACTAGAAAAATCTATATGAAAATCTGTTTTTCCTTTCTCCTACATTTCTAAAGGCATATTTGTTGCCAAAAGTAGCATGGTAGGTACAGGCCTACCATGAATGGACAACTGAAACACCTGACTATCAATATTTATTTTTAGACACAGGCTTTGCTGTTGTTTTATTTTTGTCTTTAACTTGTATTTAAGATTATACAAATGAATAACACACAAACAACTCAGTTTTCTCTCAATCTCTTTATTATTTTTCTTAGTCTCTTTAATACCAGATACATACTTAGAGAGACAGACAACTAAGCATCCTATTACCTAAATTTAAAACTGGTTTCTAATCTGTCCAGATATCCATGGTGAATAAATCCTATGTGTTAAAGGGCTAGCTGGACCTATATGCCTGTCCCCACATCCTCTGGGATCTCATAAAGAAAGGGGTTCAAACACAATTGGATAATTTTTAAGATACTAAGCAAGATCTTTCAAAATTTTACCTGAGTAACCTTTTTTGGGAGTCAGTTTGGCAATATCTAGCAAAATCTTGAATTCACATGCACTCTGGCTCAGCAATTCTACTTAACAGATTTATCTTACAGATATATTCAACTATAGGCAAAACACCTACCATACAAGAATATTCACTTCAGTGAAAAATGGAAAAAAGTATTCATCACTACAGTGTAAGTACATAAAAGTACATGTTAAGTATATGTACTTACATGTATATAACAATGACAATATATCTATTAAGCAGAATGTTATGCAACTGTTAGAAAGAATATGGTAAATTCATAAGTGATTATATATAGAACAATCTCTAAGATATACTTGTAAGTAAAAAAAAGTACCAGTGAGAACACCATGCACAGTATGTTACCACTGAAAAGAAATATATGTGCACACACGTGTGCACATGTATGTACAAAATAGCTCTGAAAAAATACATTTAAAAATGACAGGGCCAGGAGCAGGGGTTCACACCTGTAATCCCAGCACTTTGGGAGGCCAAGGTGGGAGGATTGTTTGAGGTCAGGAGTTCAAGACTAGCCTCAGCAAGAGCAAGACCCTGGCCCTACAAAAAATAGAAAAATTCGCTAGGTGTGGTGGCATGCACCTTTAGTCCCAGTTACTCCGGAGGCTGAGGCAAGAGGATCACTTGAGTCCAGGAGTTTAAGGCTGCAGTGAGCTATGTTCACTCCACTGCCCTCCAGCTTGGGCGACAGAGTGAGACCCCGTCTCTAAAACTAAACTAAAATAAAATAAAATAAAATAATGATAAAACAAAGTTGTTTCTAGAAAGTACAGTCAAGATTCAGAGCAGGAAAGAGAATTAGTCTTTACCTATCTCTTTTGTAGTCTTTAAATTTTCTAAAATGTGTGTTCTTTAAAAAAACAAAACCAATAAAAAATTTCTAGAAATTTTATAACTAGAAAAATGTTATACGTACATCTTTATTGGCCAAAACAATATCCAGTGTTGACTTGGCCACCATGGGAGAGTGTCTGTCATTATGTGGATTTATGTAGTTATAGAGGTCTTCCATCACATCTAAAAAATACAACAGCAAATAAAAATGTCAAGACCACTTAACAGCTAATTCAATCATCAGATAATAGTTTAAAACAGGGGTCCTCAACCTTTTTTTCATCCCAACACACCTCAGTGCCTACCACAGAAAGTGTTGAATAAATATGTACATGTTGACTAAATATATAATAATACCTCATTTAAGGAAGCAATCTTCCAGAGTAAAAATGAGTGTAAGCTCTTGTAGTTTAAAAAGATTCCCAAGTGATTCTGATACCTGCCCCCACTGAGAATTATTGGTTAAAAATAAGGAAATGCAGAAATTATAATCTCTTCTCACCAATATTTTATTCTAACAAAACAGAAACACAACTTAAAATTCAGAATCTATCATGCCAAGCAGTTCACGTCTATCAACAATCATTTAGTAAACACTCTCGCTCTACTCTTCTTCAAGATGTCATAGCAGTATTTGGCCCTCTGTATTTACATATAAAACTTACACAAATACAAATGCTGATATTTTCATTGGGATTGAGTTGAATCTATCAATCAATTTCAGGAGAACTAACATCTTCACAATAAATCTACTGAAGAGGGAGGATATAATGTTTGAGGCCTTACATAATAGATATGAAATTGAGAGCCAAAAGATTCCTAATCTCAGTCTACCACTGGCTTCTTATATACTGAACAAATGAACCTTCCTTTGCCCACATTCCCTGAGCTGTGGAGTGGGAGTGATAGAATGAGGTGTTTGCTAATGGTGACAAAAGAACAACCCGTAAAATTTTGTTTAACGCAGAACTTGTCAATAAATATTATTCATTTTTCCAATCATATCACCACCGACTGCCTAAAGACAGGCTTTAAAAAAAAAAAAAAGAGGGAACAAAAGGCACAATAAACAAAGATCCATTATCCTTTTCATGCAGCAGGTCAGCAGTGTAGAGAAATAGGAAGTTCTAGTCCCCTCTTTGCCACCAACTTACACATTTTGCTTTTTTAAACAAAATGTAACTTTTCTTCTGACATTCGAGGTTTCTTTCTAGTACCCTTAATAATTTTCTGAGAATATTAAATTCTTTCTAACTTTTTCACCACATACTTACCACTGAACACTTTCTTTGTTTCTTTGTGCAAGTTAGAGACAGCAATTCTTGCTGCCAAAATGGCATAGTCAGGGTGCTTAGTAGTCAAGGTTGCAGCTGTTTCAGCAGCCAAAGTATCTAGTTCTACCGTGGTGACTCCACTATATAAGCCTTGGATTACTTTCATGGTGATCTGAGCCTATAAAAACAAAACCAAGAATTACTTGAGCTTTCCCAAGAAACAACACCTTCTTTAAAAGAACAATTAAGAAAAAATCAAGGCCGGTGTGGTGGCTCATGCCTGTAATCCTAGCACTCTGGGAGGCCGAGGCGGGCGGATCACTCAAGGTCAGGAGTTCGAAACCAGCCTGAGCGAGACCCCATCTCTAGTAAAAATAGAAAGAAATTAATTGACCAACTAAAAATATATACAGAAAAAATTAGCCGGGCATGGTGGCGCATGCCTGTAGTCCCAGCTACTCGGGAGGCTGAGGCAGTAGGATCGCTTGAGCCCAGGAGATTGGGTTGCTGTGAGCTAGGCTGACATCACGGCACTCACTCTAGCCTGGGCCACAAAGTGAGACTGTGTCTCAAGAAAAAAAGAAAAAATCAAATTTATATCATAATAAAACAGACAACTTCCTTTTCTGAAAAATTATTTTTTAGAATGGTAGGCTGTGGGAAACTTAGTAATGAGAATTACTAATTCATAAACTATTAGAACTGTCAGAAAATGCATACTACATATATAATGAAGAGATGTCCCTTTATATAAAAAAAAGTCTAAGCACAGCCTTTAAAAAGATTAACAGTCTCAAAGGGAAATAACTGAAAACAGACCAATGATTCTGTAAGTATTTCCCCATCTTTCACTCAAATTCTCATCCTTTGAGCCCAGGAGTTCGAGGCTGCAGTGAGCTATGACCATTCCACTGTATTCCAGCCTAGGCGACAGAGTGAGATTCTGTCTCTTTAAAAAAAAAAAAAAAAAATTCCTCCTATGTGATCAGAGCTCCAGGTCCAAACTTACTCTTTTTCCCCCAATTCCACCTAAGGATAAGTATAGGAAAATGAATGAATCAAACTTTAATCATTCCAATTAAAGGAGACAAAGGTATGAATTAGGGTTGAGGCTGAGTCATCTAATAAATTAATGACTACTTTTTCTTTAGCACTTCACAAATTACAAAGTGTTTCAACTTTCATAATCTCTAACATTTCACAATTACCTTGTGAGATGATTATTACTATCACTACTTTACATGAGGAACGTGAGGCTCAGTTTACTGGGACTTGCCCAAGGTTATTGTCACTATCTTAGCCTTCTGGCCCCAAATCCCATTAAACCTCACTGCATTTCACTGTCTTCAAGACCGTATTACAAGAGGTTCTACTTTTTAAAGCATATAATGCACAAGTTATTACCATACATTTTTTTAACAGCAGAAAGTGGCTAACCATACATTTTTAAGAAAAACAAATTCTAAGTTGTATGTACATGTGTGTATGTTTATTGAATTTTTAAAAAACAGCTTAATCCAACAGATAATGAATGCATTTCCCAGCTGAACAAAGCATACTCCCCTCAAAAATGACATATATGTGTATATGTATAATTATTGTAATAGTTTGCAATCTATTCCAATAACAATATAGCTAAGCCCAAATTGCTCACTTTCTCCCCTGATCCAGCAGATAAGGTAAGTATGAGTGGTAAAGTCTAAATAGTTTCTGGTGCTACATGGCAAGTAATCAGATTTCAGACTAAAATAACACCTATGTGCTAACTGTGCCAGATCTAATAGCATACAGACTTTTTCAACAGAACCTACCCTAAGAAGCTTAAATATGCTACAACATCTCTGCACTATGAAATGCAGTATTGCATGAGGCAACAGAATATGTAGGAGTTAAGAGATCTAGGTTCTTCTCCCTATACACCCACTAACTTAAGTCACTCTTCTTCTCTTTGGACCTTCTTTATCTATAAAACAAAGATGATGAAATAGGATGAGCTCTCAGGTTCATTCCAACTATAACATTCTACTGTTCTAATTATTGTCTAGATCTAAATGTAAAAGAGAATTTATAATAAGCATATTTTCAAGATGTATAAAATCATTTTCTCTTGACCAAACTTACTTTGGTCAATTAAACATTTACCAAGTATCTAAGTAAAAATGTGTCAAGCACTGAGGATATCACAAGATACAACCCATCTTCAATTCTAGGGGAGAACAGAGACCTATAATTAATTTCCATACTATGTGGTAAAAGCCATGAGGTGAACACAGGTGCTATAGTAGTACAGATAAAATACCTAAATAACTCTGCAGCAATACATACAGGTGCATTTGAAAAAAGAGTTCTCAGAGGTTCTCATTTTAGGAAGATCATTTTAGAAGACATGCAGAAGATAGAATTGACATGGGCAAGATTAGAGGAAGGCCAGGACACTTCAGAGATCATAGAATGCAGTCCAGATAAGGAATGATGAGGGTCTAGAGCATGAGTGAGGAACCTGTGGCCTTCTAGGTCCATAAGTGTAGCCTTTTGCTGAACACAAATTTTACAGAACAAATCCATTTATTTTTACTAACACATTTTTGTTCATCTTTTGTATTTTATTTTTAAAATGAATGCATTTAAAATACCAAAGAATAAAATAAGTTTCGACGAAATAATCCTCCCAGATTGACCAGCACAATTAGAACATTAGTAAGCCATAAGGGCTAAACTGACGGCTGGTGAGCTCATGATTTAGTTCTAACTTCCCCCGCCTGACTGGCACCAGAGGCTGGTTGGTCAGTTTATGGGGGTCAAGCACACCAGTCTGTTATCAGCTTTTGACAATGGTGCACTGTGTTTCTGTTTGAAGTGGAATTTGTGAATAGCTGCACATCTCAACAATATTTTTTAATTTTGTCTGCTTAACAGCCCATCATGTCAAAGAAGACCAAGAGAATAGTAAAGGAAGAAAACAGATTTTTTAATGAGGAT
>CAUYPO010076309.1:0-11943 GCA_963574435.1 Cheirogaleus major
ATCAATAAATGGACAAAGGACATGAATGGAAACTTTTCAAAAGACGACAGAATAATGGCCCACAAACATGTAAAAAAGTGCTCAACATCTCTAACCATTAGGGAAATTCAAATAAAAACCACAGTGAGATTATCACCTAACTCCAGTGAGAATGGAGTTTATCAAAAAGTCCCAAAACAACAAATGCTGGCATGGATGTGGAAAGATTGGAACACTCTTATACTGCTGGTGGGACTAAAAATTAGTACAACCCCTGTGTAAAGTGATTCGGAGATATCTCAAAGAGGTAAAAATAGAAATACTATTTGATCCAGTAATTCTAATACTAGGCATCTACCCAAAGGGGGGAAAAAAAGACATTCTATAATAAAGACATCTGCACTGGAATGTTTATGGCAGCACAATTCACAATTGCAAAGATGTGGAAACAACTCAAGTGCCCATCAATACATGAGTGGATTAATAAAATGTGGTATATGTATACAATGGAATACTATTTAACCATAAAAAACAGTGGTGAACCAGCACCTCTTATATTATCTGGGAACTTGAGCCCATCCTTTGAAGTAAGGTATCACAAGAATGGGAAAACAAGATCCACATGTACTTGCCATCAAATTGGTACTAACTGATCAATACTAAGGTGCTCACATGGTAGTAATATTCACTGGGTGCCCAGTCAGGTGGGAGGGGGATGGTGGGGGTAGGTAAACTCACAACTTATGGATGTTGAGTACACTGCATGGGGGAAGGGCACACTTGTACCCCTGACTTGGGAGAGGCAAAAGCAGTATATGTAACCAAAATGTTTGTACCTCCATAATATGCTGAAAATAAAAAAATAAAATAAAATAAAATAAAATACCAAAGTACACAAAATTTTACTTGGTATTTTATTTTGTTATTCTTTAAAAATATTTTATAAGTTTTTAAAACTTGATTAACAGATTTCTTCTTCCATTGTGAAATGCACTACTTTAGAGTACATTTCCAATGTTTGATCTTTCAATAAAAGGCTTTACTCATGAACTAAACATACACACACACACACACACACACACCCCTTAAATTTCAAGAATGTGAAAAGAATACAAAAAGAATAAAATTTATTTGGCCATTAAACTTTTCTGGTATCTTATTAAAATGTTATCATAAGGTTTGAAAATCATTTTATTGAAAATGTCATCATTCATTTTTTCTATGTCTAAGAAATATACAGTATGCATAATACTTTGTTTATTTTCAAATAAATATAAGAATGTATTTTGGCATGGTAAGTTCTAATTTCTTTTTTGTTTTTTTCTTTTCTAATTGTAAATAAGTCTTTTGCACTCCTATATAAGTTCTAATTTCTTAAAAATTTTACAACTCATGCAGAACTATTCTCCCACTATACTTTGGCCAACTTACTGATGAGTTCTTCTGGAATTCATACTATTGTTTCATAGAACACCTCAAAGTGTATTTCTTTCTGATAAGTTCAGTGACTCTACTTCTGAACATGAAAAGCAGCAAAAATAACAAGGTATATTTTAGAACTGAAGACACCTAAGCTGTCGGCTTAAAGGAACATTTTTATCAACCTTCCATCTTATAAACGTCTAGGCTACACATAAAAATCTAGATCAAAGGCCAAAACATATTTTGACAGAGCCTATGAAAACCATGAGGAATAAAGAAGAGACAAAATGAGATTAAAATTGTGATCTCTAGCTCCATCTCTTTCTTTTCAGCTTGTGTGACTTATTTAATGATTTTTGCTGCTTATAACCATGATGTTACACTTCTCTATTTTGTGGCATTAACCAGAGGCACAGAGCACATAAGTAAAAGAGAGTCGGAAGCATACATTTAGACATTTAAATACTAAAATACCCAGATCTCTACTTTTTAGTTTTTTTCTCAAATGGGTTGAAACCCTTCTGTGAATGACTGAAGGAACAGATTTCAGTTATATTGCTAACATGGAGCAGGAAAGGAAAAAGACATATGTTAAAATGAAGTAATACTCTGCCATTCTCTCTTTTTGACTGTGTATCATGAACTTGATTCTACAATGAAACAACTTCAAAAGTAGCTCTAAGTAGAGTCACATAATCTGTGCCGTGCACGCTACCCGGGGACTGGACTCACTTGAGGCTCTGGCACATGGGGGGCGGGTGGAGTGGCAGGGGCAACGTATGTATTCCTAACAATATATGTACCCCCATTATATGATGAAATAAAAAAATAAATAAATAAATAAAAAAAAAAAAAAGAAGTGCTAGATTACCATTGTTTTTTTGTGGCTGAGGAGAACTCCTTGGTATACATATACTACAACCACAATAAGATATCACTTAACTCCAGTGAGAAGGGCTTTTATGAAAAAGTCCTCAAAAAACAAATGCTGGCATGGATGTGGAGAGATAGGAAGACTCATTCACAGTTTTTGATGCTAACTCCAGGCTTCGGTTCCACAGATCCCCAAACCTTGGCTTCAACCTTGACTTCTCTCTTTATCTACATTCCACATTAATCCACTTTCAGTCCATCTGGATGCACCTTCTAAATATATTCCAAATGCAGCCACTTTTCGCCCCAGTGTGGTACACTCTCATCTCCCTCTAAGATTCCTGAATTTCTCTCTGGAATTCCATTAATTCCTAAATGGTCTCCCCACTTCCACCCTTACTCCCCTGGCCCTCCCCTTATCCCCATCTATGTAATAATGTATTCATAACAAAGCAGAATTCTGGGTCAGGTCCATCACCCTCTATTTCAACTATTCAAAGTTTTTTTTTTATTTTTTTTATTTCTCAGAATAAACTTTAAAGCCTTAGAATGGCCAAACAGGTTCCCAGTACCTGGCCCCCAGGGGCCTCTGTTACCAGCTTCCCTCCCGCTCTTCCCTCCTCCCTCACTCTGCTTATTTACTGTCTGTCTATCTTTGGGGTAGAAGTACCTATTCAGTATTTTCTTCATTTTAAACAATCAGGTTTCTTTTTATTGATTTTTGAAAGGCTTTTATATTGATTAATTATATGTTTTAAAAAAACATTTCTCTAAGTTTGTGACTTGCCTTTTCAGTTTTTGTGTGTGTGGTGGTTAACTTTTCATAATGTGATTAAGAAATTTTGCCATGCCGAGGATCACAGATTTTTCTGCTATATCTTATTCTAGAAGTTTCCATCTTCAAACTTTTACATTTGTGTCAGGGATCTCTTTCAAATTATATATTATATATGGCATGAATTAAGGGCTGCAGTTAATTTGGTTTTATATCTAATTATTCTATTGTTTAGGGGAGAATTGACCTCATAACAATATTGGGTCTTTCAATCCATAAATATTTCTCCATTTATATGGTTCCTCTTCATTCTTTCTCATCAATGTTTATAGTTTTCAGTGTATAGGTGTTGCACATCTTTTGTCAAATTTATCCTTAAGTCAGTCAGCCAGCCTTCCTTCCTTCCTTTCTTCCTTCCTTTCATTCTTTGGAGGCTATTCCAAATGGTATGGTTACTTTTATTTTTTTTTTATTTTTTTGTTTCTTTGATGTTTACTTCAGTTTCCAATTATTCATTGCTAGTATGTAGAAATATTACTAATTTTTTATACTGATCCTACAGTGTTGCTAATGTTTCTTATTAGTTATAATGTGTCTTTTAGATTCTATAGGAATCTCTACATAGACAATCATGTTATGTATTAATAAAGATAGTTTTGTTTTTTGCTGTCCAAACTTAATGCCATTTATTAATTTTTCTTGCCAATTTTCACTAGTTAGAATATCCACTGAATGTTGAATAGAAGGGGTTAGAGTGGACATTTTTGTCTTTTTTTTTTAATTTTAAGGAGAAATCATTCAGTTTTTAATCACTTGTTGCAAAGCCATATGTATGCTTTCATATAAGCCCTTCATCAGGTTCCTAGTTTGCTTAGAGTTTTTATTGTGCATAGATGGTAGATTTTGTCAAGTGCTTTTTCTGCATCTGAGGTGATCATGTTTTTAAAAAATTTGTCAATATGGTGAACTATGTTGATTGGCTTACAAATAAACCAAATTTGCATTCCTAGCATAAACAACACTTGGATTTGATGTCAAAGTGTAAATAATATATCATAATCAGTGCTGAAGAAAGTGGGGGGAAATACGTTCTCCAACACTGCTGGTTGGAATGTAAAGAGGCAAGATAGTTTTGTAAGACATTTAGCCTATGTAACAAAATGGCTAAAAGATATTGACATCATCTCATTCAGCAATTCTATTTCAAGAAATTGTTAAGGGGAAAAAACCAAGGGTGTGAATAAATATTTATATACATATATATTTATGTAAAATTATGAAAAACATAAATATATAATTTTTCAACAAAAGAGGAGTGCTTAAATAAGTGACAATGAAATGATCATATTAACATTTTATTGCTTTGTAATGATAAATTAAATGTAAATTAAATGACAGTACTTAGGTTTGAAATCACATGTATAATATGATCCCCTTTATATAATAACTGTACATATGTAAATGCATAAAAGAAACACTGAATAATTTACATGATAATTTCAACCAGTTTTATCTGCTGCCATGAGACTTTGTTTTTTAAGTTATATTCTCTAATTTGTGCTGTTTGTATGTTTCATTTCTTTTCAATGAATATGCATGTCTTAGTCTACTTGGGCTGCTATAAAAAATATCATTGTTACTTAAACAAAAAATATTTATTTGTTACAGTTCTGGAGCCTGAGGAGTCCAAATCAAGGTACAGGCATATTTAGTCAGGTAAAGGTCCTCTTCCTGGTTTGCAGAAGACTGCCATATTGCTCTATCTGCACATGACAAAGATAGAGACAGGAGAGATTAATCTCCTGTCTCTTCTTTTTATAAGGGCATTAATCCCATCATGTTGGACCTACTCTCATGACTTAATCTAACCCTAATTGCTTCCCAAATGCCCCTCCTTCAAATCTATTAACTTGGGGATTAAGGCTTCAGCATATGAATTGTGGGGAGATATAAACATTCCATCCACAACAATGTATTTCTTTGGCATTAGGGAAAAAAATCAGAAGCAGAAATTGTCTTTATCCATATAATTAATTTGAATTAATTCACCTGCAATTTTGGTAACTACAATCTTTGATGGGGAATCCAGAATTATCTTAACTTTATTTTACCTTGTAGTCCTACTTGTTAAAACAGTGATATCATACACACACACACACACTCACACACACACAATTATTCAAAATATATCATTTTTGAGGTCTTCTTGAGTTATGTCATTTCTGGGAGAGTAAAAAAATTTCCAGGACAATGTTATAAGTTCACAAAATTGTGAAGTGTATAGGTAGACGTAGCATGACCTTGTTTTTTAAAGTTGAGAATATTTTACCACTAGTAACATTTAAATATTCAAAATAATGCATTTGGGAAGAATAAAAGGAAACATTATGTTACATGGTATATAATAATTTTTAAATAGTTTTAATTCTATGATATAGTGCATACTGACATCTTACTTTTAAGTGAATTGATGGATAATTAATTTATAAAGGTTAATAAGAAGAGTTAATGTATTTGTGAGTACTTTAATGCTTTCTAGTTTATTAAAATAGAACTGTGCATTTACTCAAAATCCCCTTTAGTAACATCATGAAAAATAACATTTGTCTGGCTGCTAAATATGTTTGATCTTAAATAGTATTTATAATGTATCAAGGTGAAGTGGAAAATGAAAACTGTTTTTTTCAGATAATTAAATCTAAAAATATATACTCATTTAAAATTAATTTTTTTCCATTGTGAGAATTTTGGAAGGGCATAAAATATTTTTATTCCTGTTAAATTTAGTTTTTATTCCCTTCACAGAAAACACTTGAGAAATGTTAAACTAAAAATACATGCTGACTTTCTACAGACAGTGCAAAGTGCTTTTTTTTTTCCTTTCTTTTTTTGTATTACATGTAACTGTTTTAGTCCCTTCTGAGTTGCTATAACAGAATACATGAGACTGGGTAAATTATTATGAAAAAAGGCTTATTTAGTTCACAATTCTGCAGGCTGGGGCATTTAAGATGGGTGGCTGCATCTGGTGGCTTCTGGTGAGGCCTTCATGCTATGTCAAGACATGGCAGGGAAACAGAAGGGGAGCCTGGCACTTGTGAAAAAGGGCAAAACACAAGAGATAAACTCACTATAACAACCTGCTCTTGGGAGCAAATCCATTCTCACTAGAACTAACTCACTCCTAAAGACATTTACCCTTCTAATGACTGAATCACCTCTTAATGGCACCACTTCCCAACACTGTCACAGTGGGGACCAAGCCTCAATATGAGTTTTGGTGAGGAAAAACCATATTCAAATCATAGCAATAACATTAGACAAAATTATTTAAAGTCAATAAGTTTTTATTTAAGAAATTTCACATGTTGTGACTCTTTCCACTGCCTGTCAAGGTCACCTTAGTTTCTTTAAAACTTGAGTCAAGATTTATCTTTGAGATAGCCCATGATTCTTTTATTTATGCTACTTTGATCTCCATTTGAATGTGAACATATCGATGACAACCTCAAAACTTCTGCACCTAGAATCTTTAGGCTCTAATTTCTTCAAGAATTTACTTTAGAGTCATTTTTAGTGTTAGAATAGATAGATCTGCCTGATTATAACTTTTAGACACCCTCTAAACATGAATGAAGCTATCACACTCAAGAATAGGACAGATCTGTGGGATATGCCAATACTTAAGGTAAAAATAACAATTATTAAGTTATTTATACTTTTAGCAAATCTGCTTTGTAGTTTCTTTTCAGAGATCTAGCAGAAAGTTATTTGAGTAAAGCAAACCACACAGTGATGTTATAAGGTGTTTCAAGTGATGAACATTTAAAATAATTTATTCATTTATTTGTTTTAATTGAGAAGTAAAAATTGTCTAAATTTATAGTGTACGTCATGATGTTTTGGTATACATACACATTGTGAAATGGCTTACTCAAACTGTTCAACATATGTGTTACCTCACATGCTTATTTTTGTGGTGAGAACACTTAAAATCTGTTCTCTTAGCAATTTTTCAAGATATTGTTATTAATTGTATTTACCACGATGTACAATAGGTCTCTTGAATTCATTCTTCCTGTCTAACTGAAATTTTGTGTCCTCTGACTAACATCTCCCCAATATCCCCAACCTCTAGCTCTGGTAACCACCATTTTAGTCTCAGTTTCTATGAGATTGACTTTTTTGCATTCCATATATAAATGAGACCATGTAGTATTTGTCTTTCTGTGCCTGGTTGATTTCACATAATATCCTCCATGTTCATCCATGTCATCACAAATGACAGGATACCCTTTTTATGGGTGAATGGTATTCCATTGTGTATATATACTACATTTTTCTTTATCCATTCATCCACTGATGGACACTTGGGTTGATTTCATAACTTGGCTATTGCGGATAGTGATACAATGAACATGAGAGTGCAGCTATCTCTTTGACATACTGATTTCATATTCTTTGGTTATACCAGTAGTGGGATTGCTGGTTCACATGGTAATTCTACTTTTGATTTTTTTGAGGAGTCTCCATACAGTTTTACATAATGGCTGTACTGATTTACATTTATACCAACAAGGTACAAGACTTCCATTTTGTCCACATCCTTGTCAATTCTTATCTTTAATCTTTTTGATAATAGTCATTCTAACAGGTGGAAGTGATATCTTATTGTGGTTTTAATTTTCATTTCTCTGATGATTAGTGGTTTAGAGAATTTTTTAATATGCCTATTAGCCATTTATATATCCTCATTTGAGAAAGATCTGTTCAGGTCCTTTGCTCAAGGCATAAAATCTTACTACTTTGTCTCAGAACAATATTTTAGATGTAAGTTAATGATATTAAACTTATTCATTCATTTGCTCATCATTAACTCTAGCATTGAGACCTTTCATGCAAATATATTTATGTTTCTAGTATGTGCTATAACCTCTTCTAGTTGTTGAAGATACAGCTTGAAAAAAACAAACACAGCTCCTACCCTCATGAGCTACATTCTAGCTCAGGTTATTGATACAATGTTAGTGATAATTTCTAAGCTGTAAAATCAGGACAGGGAGAGAATGATGTGTGAACGACGTATTATTTTAGATAAAATTTTTACTCATTACATTTTTTTATTTAAAAAAAGGCAACAAAATTTTAGTCCGACATGTTCAGAACATTCAATATTTCTTCAATAATTATGCTGATACAGCAGGATAAACTGAGAACTTATAGTTACCTGTCCTCATAATTATTTAATATATTTTATAAATGTAATAGAACAGCCTCTTTGTGGTAGCAAACTTGTTTTTGGATTCTTGAAATACAAATATATGTTAATGTATTCTAAGTAGCTATTCATTTCTTTTTTACACACTTCCTGTAATAAATGGCTGTGCTAATAACAAGATAATCTGAGACAACTTTATCTGAAATGCTGATGCTCTTCATATCTATGTTTCTCCTCATTATTTGTGACTTACATAACCTCAAATAAACTTTATGTAAATGCAAGTATCTTTGAAAAATTTCAGAAAGAGTGATGATCCTTTAACCAGACTATTTATTTATTTATTGACAGAGTCTCACTCTGTCACCCATTCTGGAGTGCAGTGGTGTGGACACTCCAGGGTGGGAGCTCCCTGCAGCTTCAAACTCCTGGGCTCAAGCAATCCTCCCACCTTAGCCTCCTAAGTAGCTGGGACTATAGGCACTGCTACCATACCAGCTAATTTATATTATTTTATTTAATTTTTTATTTTTTTAGAGATGAGGACTTGTTATGTTGCTTAGGCTGATCATGAACTCGTAGCTTCAAGCAATCCTCCTACCTCAGACACCCAGAGTGCTGGGATTGCAAGCACTAGCCATTGTGCTGGGCTCTTAATCAAACTTTAAACAGAGACTAGCTTGTTGTGTTATGTACTAATACCATTAAACACAAGGTATTCACTTGTTGACTGATTTTAAAAATAACACCTGAACAAATGTGCTCCACAGGGACAGGCTCTTTCTACATTCCTAACACTTTCATTTTTCTCTAATACTAGTAATGGAGGAACAAAAAGAAGGGGTAGAGTTAGCAGAATCCAGGGTACTTTCCAAGGAACCTGGGTTCATGGTGGATTCTGCCAGGTGGAAATCAGGAAGGATTTAGAGGAAGAGTGAATGCTATTGGAACTGGAACTATGGAGAAGGAACTGGAACTACCTAGGTGCCTCCTGGAAAAAGAGAAAAGTAGAACTATCCTGGCTCCTCTCATGCTGTAGCACTTCAATACCCTCTCAATGTCTCCCATTGGTCACACCTATGTGGAAGCCGTTTGTAAGGAAGCCTAGAAAATATAGCTTGTAGGATGGAAGAGCAAGGATTGAATCTAATATCAAGACGGTTAAGGATGGATATAATTGGATCCTATTGTAACTAAGCCTCCCTTTTCATGTTTCCATCCATATTTAATTCCTTTACAACAATGACAACTTTATGATACAACTCTCCATTATACAATTGAAAATACCATCTTTCTCCCACTAAAAACAGGAGTGACCCAGTGCCCTGTCAGTGGCCACACACGTGTCAAAGTCTAGCACCTCTATCTAGATGGCATATCAGGTCTGGATGTGGTTACTTAGGTTTGGTAACTTAACGAACTAAATGTGAAATAGTGTAATGTATAATAGAAGGATGTCAAAGGTAACATATGCATTATATACCTAATTCAACTATGTGACTATAGTTCTTGTTTCTGTAATTGATTCAAGATCATATTGATAACTACCACTCCCTTTTGTCATCACCAATTTCATGTACTCCTTGCTTTCAGACAGTACCTCAGAGAGTAAGAATTTTTGCTTGGTTGCATAATTTAAACCTTTATTTCTGATGATTGTTCAGTGTTCCTGCCTTTATTGTGTTGCTTTTGTTATTGAACATGGATATAATAAGTGGTGCCCTAGCGAAACTCCTGGTTACAGAAACAGTCTGCCCTTCACTCACTATGTAGCAATGATTCCGTCGTCTCTTGATAACCAGCATCAACCTCCCCATCTAGTACGGCAACACATGCTGTCTATGTCAATTGGTTCAACAGTATAGGAGGAGGACAAAAATAGCAAAATGAGTCTCAACTTCCAGTTCATTAAAATCTCTGTATCTTCTGGTGAAAGCATTTTTTCCTTAGGGATTAAGACCTCCTAAACCAGCAGCGCCCATGATAGCTATTCCAGTGTTTTTTTATGTCAGCTGTTTCTAAGTGATGGAGTTCATAGGAAAACCAGTGAATTCCAGGGACATGAGTTTTTCTACATTTCTTCTGCTGGGAATACATTCTTTGATCAAAAGCAATTTTACATAGAAAAAAATAGCTGCTGCTTGGGTCTCTCTGATGAATGCCAGCCCTCTTTTAGGGCCTCTGATGTTGGCAGGTGACCCTTACCAGTAGCGGTATTTAGAAGAGCTTCAAGGGAATGTCCATCATTTTGAGGCCATTCATAGCAAACCCTTCAAGTAGTTCCATTGAAACCTTTCTCACTAGCCTACCAATAAGAAGGTGATTTCCACCCAGCTAAATATAGCTCTCTCCAGAGAAATCTTCCTTCTTAAATCTTTCATCAGTATTTCTCATTATGAAAACTCTTTTATAATCTATACTAGTATAAGAGGTTCCAGCATATCAGGGTTCAAATCCACTAAGCATCTCTTATATCTCTCTTGAGGAGAGAGAGGTGGTAGGAGCAATCTCCGATCACAGCTGCTGCCCACCAGCCTGGATGTGTGTGCTTCTATGGTTGCTTGATCTGCCACTAGGGGGAGCCGCTAATGTGTTATTCAGGGTTCTTCCACCACACTTGGGAGGCTGCCCCTGATGGGAGGGGTTACTGGTGCACCTGCTGTGCCTCTGGCCAGGATTTTCCTTCCTTTACCCAGAACCCCACTGTTGGCAGCTGCCTGGACGCAGAGATCAGGCCTCAGAGTTATGATCCTAATAGATGACCTAAGCTTGTTAGACAGGAGGAATCACTGGGCTGTCAACTATTGATCCACATCAAGGCTCCGCAGATTCACTTCTGTTGTATAGGGAAAGTGGCGTTTCTTGCCTATCACTACCTCCAGGGGTGGAGCCTACCACTTTTGGCTTGAAAGTCGTTGCGCTAGGGGGAGGGGTGATGCCCGAGACCGCCCAGCTCCCCAGCACCTATGCATTCCACAGGTGGTAGCTTCCTACTACTGGGGGAGCACTCAAAATTCGCTCATCAAAACGGCCTGGCTAGCAGACAATAGATAACAGAAGGGTGGAGCCTGTTGTGAGCATCCTGGGCTGGAGGAAGGGTGCTGCCTGAAACATAGCACCATAGCATTTGGGTTGTGGACCCCCAAAACTCGCAGTTCGCAGAGCACTAGTGCTGGGGGGCAACTGTTCAGGAGTTTGCGGAGGCCGGATTGGGGAACTGAGTCAACAGGACGCTGGTTGTCTCTTGTGTGTCCCCCTCCCGTAATCTCGTGCCTCTTCAGCAGGAGGTCTTGCTCTTTTTGACCTCCTCTGAGCTAGCCTAATCATCTGCATCGATTTCCAGGTTAGAGCCCCCTTTTCAGTGTTCACCTTCGTTGTTGTTCTGGTCCCTCTGGCCGCCAGAGGCGAGGTGCCTGTCTCCTAACTCCCTCCAGCGGTAGCTCAGACCAGTCCCTCCCCAGCCCAGTGCAGTCCTAGCACAGAACTTCGGGGAGTTCAAGATGCTTCCCACTATTGTCTCCTCTCCACAAAGCTGAACGTCTCCTGCTGCGATTTTGCCCCGACTTTAGGCAGGTCCCTATCTGAGTGGCTATGGAGGTCAGTGGAGAAGTAGGACGTTCTCCTGTGGGTCAGATCCATCTGCACTTGCTGGCCAGGCAGGCACAGCTGTCCCACT
>CAUYPO010076311.1:0-54466 GCA_963574435.1 Cheirogaleus major
GAACCGGAAATTCAGGGTCAGAGGCCCTGAGCAGTGAAGGGTGGTGGGAAAGCAGGGAGACCCAGTGTGGGCTACTTTCTTATTATTAAATTCTGCTCTGAAGATAAACAGAAAAATGGATGGGCACTGAAGGATATGTGAGGTCAAGAAAGTGATTTCAAAAATTGAAATACATCATTATAACTTCCTTGTTCAAAAAACGTTTGGTTTCCCTTCATGTTCTCTTAATTTTGTTTCTGAGTCTACGGTGCACTGAAAATGAAAAGCCTTTTTAGATTCACATAACAAAACAAGATTCAAAAATCTGGGTTAATGAATGACAATAATCTTCAGGAAGAAAGGCTGGGAGTTATTTTCTGAATTAATGAGTTTCATTAATTTCCCCCCTGCCAAAAAAAAAAGGGAGGTTGTCATCCCCCACACTTCCACCCTTTCGTGATCTTTCTGTACAACGTTTGCAGTCTCTGACCAAGTAACTGGCTGGGTGCAGGTTCCGGAACATTCCCGAGAAGATTCACTCATTTGGGCAGAAGGTACCCATTAAGGCCATTAGTGGAAATCAGGCCCACGCCATTTTTGCAGCTCAACCAGCATTGTCTGTATTTATGAAGAAAAAATTAAGTGGGGGAGGAGGGGTAGTGATTTAAAGAGAAGCTTTAAAGATAAAAAGCTGCAGTAGAAAGCTCCAGGAGTAGAAGGCAAGGACTGAGACAAGAGAATTTTTGATTGGTTTTACTGATAGGAATCATCAGGAATGTGAAGCACTGAGCAGATGAGTCACTTAGGATGTGAAATCTCCATTGAGGGTTTAAGAATGAGAAAGCCCAAACCCTATGCCACTCCACAGGTCTATGCTGTAGGTCTAGCCTGGGGCCAAGTGGCAAGAATACTTGTATTTTAAAAGCACAGAATAGTCTTTAGGGAAACAAAATAAAAATAATAGCTAAAAGTTAATCAGCTTATTCTGAGTTGAGCATTTTATGTGCATTATCTCATTGAACTCACATTACAGCTGTGAGCTGTGTGAGCTGTTATTGTCACCATTTTTGGAGTTGAGGAAATAGAGACTAAGAAAGAAGCTAAGTAACTTTCACAGGCCCTAAGCTTGCCAAGTGGTGGGGCAAGAATTCAAACCAGGTCGGGGACCCTGGAGGCTCCCTGCCAACTATTTATGTCTGGGGAATCCCTATGGCAGGAATGAGTACTTACCTAAGCAAACAGAGCAGAGCCTCACACAGGCTCACACAAAGCAGGAGCATTGAAAGCTAAAATTAAGCCTGGACTTTAAGTACACTTTTTATCGGGTACAGAAAAGTGCACAAATTATGCATGTGGCTCAGTGAGTTGCCACAAAGTGAACACCAACCAGTATAACCAGCACCTGGATGAAGACATTATCAGCTCCCAGAGCTCCCTGTTCATGCCCTGGCAGTCACGAGTCCCACCCCCGAACATAACCACCACCCTGAGAAAATCAACTGTTTCTGAACTTTATATGACCGGAATCACACTCTTCTGTGTTTGTGAGATTCATCTATGCGGTTGTACGTAGTAGCAGTATGTTGATGCTTGTTGGATGGTAAGAAAATTATTTAGCCATTGTATTACTAATGGACATTTGGGTTTTTTCTAGTTTGGGGCATTTAGAGATAGTGCACTATGAATGTTCTCATACATGTCATTTGGTGAACACAGATATACCCTCATGGTGGGTATATCCCTTAGAAGGGGGATTTATAGGGTCAGAGGGTGTGCATACACTCAGCTTTAGGAAATACTGCCAAAAAGTTTTCCAAAGAGGAAACACTAGTAGAGTGATTTAAAGGTTTTCTTCAATAGCAAATGGGCACACAAGTAAAAATAAAATTTTAAAACATTGAAGGATATCATAAAAATTATCAGAATGTCATTCTTAAATATCAGATATTAATGAATAAAATACTTCAAAGTCATCTGAATGATGAAAGCTTGGCTTACAAAATCTTCATGTTGTAAAGGTTAAAGACAAATTTGGTTGAAAGCGTCTTGAAACGGTTTGTGTAAGTAGCAACTGGGCTGGCCACAGACTTATGGAGACAGAGTAGCCTTTGGACAAGCAGCAAAATTTCTAGTTCTCACCTTACAACGTGAGACCCGGAACCTTAATGATGTCTCTGGGCCTTTGTTTTTTTCACCTCTGTAATAATAGAGTCACACTAATTGAGCTGTAAGTTCTATTTTGGGCACAATATTGTGTGATACAGATAAAAGAGAGAATGTTTCTGGCTGGTCAGAAGTAGCAAGGATTCAGTCTGATACACTTACTATATAAAGTACCAAGGATTCAGTCTGATACACTTACTATATAACACACCCAAAGCTAGGATTAAAAAAATTAGGGATATACTTTGTTGCCAAACAAAAAACAAACAAAATAAAAATGAAGGTTGGCTAGGCTGCTGTCTGTGGATATACAGGGGAGTTTAAAGGACAACCTAAGTGTTGGAGAAATACTGTGGGACCTGATAAGGAAGTCTTTTAGGAAAAAGAATAATTTGAAAATATTTAGCCAAAATGATCATGAGAATAAAAATAAAATTTTAAATGTGCTCTTGAGTTCCCAAGTCATAATGCTAAAACATCCTGTTTTGCGATACACAACTCCTACTTTTCTTCCTTCTTACATATTTGCCATTTCCTCTCTACTTTTACTCAGAGCACCTGTAAATATACAAAACAAATTCCAGTGGGCTTGCCATGCTTCTCCTATTTTCATTATAAGTTTTTTCAGTAACTATGTTCTTTTATGCCTTTCCTTAAGAGCTTAATTTGTATTCTTTTCTGTTTAAAAACAAAAACATTTAAGTTCACTAATTTTCCTCTGCAAAGAATTCTGGCCACATCCCATTAGTTTTGAAATTTAACTTTTTCTATATCATTACTCTCTAAAGACTCCGCTTTTATATTTAAATATCCTCTTTTCCTTGTATTTTTAACTGCTATACTAATGAATTTTAAAATAAACAGACACATGGTCTTAAGTTGAACAAAATCTATTTCTTGATAGTATCAACAAAAAGTTTGTCATTCTTGGTCGTTTTTGAAATTCCGCCAGCATCTAGCCTGCTTCTTTATACTTAAAGATATGCTTTAAAAAGGTACTCCACCCTGTCATGTGTCTGACATTAGCGTCTTTGTCTTTGCTCTGCAGTGTTTAAACAAGAAAGCAAATTGCACCAGCTGTATAAGCAGCACACAAATCCGAGCCATCACTCTGCAGCCTCCTCCTCTTTATCCTATTGACACACGAGGTCGGACCAGTGCTGTGAAGCTGCACTGGACTTTGTACATACAGGGATTCCTTTCGTAGTTACATATTTTGGAAACTGAGATTAAATACAGAAGGAAAAAGAAACCACTATGAAACTCCCCAAATCATACAGACATTTAGATAATCATTCTGCATTTGCTCACAAATGGTAGTCTGGGAATCTGAAACATGGACAGCACAAGTGCAAAAAAAAAAAAAAAAAGTTTCTTTTTTTTAATCTGAAGTGACAAAAGAGTAATAAGGCTTATGAGGCTCGCAGCACCATGAAAACAAATCCCTTCATTTACATGCGTGAGTAGTGGCTGAATTTATAGCCCAAGATAAATGGCAAGTCAGAGTGCAGCAGATTACCAGTGTCCAGGCATTTGTTGAAAGCATTTACATATGAACAGTGGAAAGAAGTACATACTATACTCCTTACCAATCCACTTAGGAAGCTGAAAACCCAACGTGAAAAGATCCTCTTTGACGCTGCAGCGTGACAAATACCAGTTAGATTTTCAGACGCTATGTAGCATTCAACACACATGTATGACAGAAAGAAAAATAGTAGTTAACAGTTATGGGTCTAGCCAGGCTCCAGGCAAGCTTTGCATGCATTACCCCATTTAAAGTTCATGAAGCTCTTATGAGTTAGGGAATTACCAGCTGCATTTCAGACATGAAAGAGCTGGGACCCGGGAAGTTAAGTGACTTGCCTCACTGCCACATACTTCCACAGGCTGAGCCAAAGTCATTAGTGATTTGAAAGCCTCAAATGACAGCCTGTGAACTGGATGCCAGATCTCGCTCCTTGTTTGTTTCTCCTCTGAGGTGGGCCATATTCCAATTCATATTTTGTAATCTACTGGAAACTGGTAAATTATACATATAAGACTCAGATGGAATGATTATGGAGAGAAAGCAAATTATTTGATATAATAATTACAAGGCTGTATACGTAAAGTTAATTCCAGACAATTACATAATAAGCCTAAAATACCAAGACATTATTTCTTGTATTATTATTACTTTTAACAATATATTCCTAATGCTCAAAGAATAGTTGGAGTAATAGAAAGTAGAATGGCAGAATAGAAAGACAGAGAGAAAGAGCGAAAGGTTTCCATTCAGAAGGAAGGGATGACATCATCCTTAGAAGAAAAGTCAAAGCAGATCTGGGCTGACAATTCTGCCAAGTCTCAGGGTCAAGGAAGAAAGGAAACAGAGAGTGACAATTTACCTGCCAACAGAGCCTGTCTTTTAAATGTTCATTCTTTGACTAGCTGTTCAAGGAGTTATCTATAATCTTATTTGGTGTTTTGAGAGGAATAAATGTATAATTCATGATTTGTTCTCTAGACAAATGCAGGCAGTAGCCACTTAATTTCCACAACGGTGAGGTAGGATTATCAACTCTGTTAATTCCTAGCTGTGCTATTATCCTATGCAGACATAATCATTCACTATTTTGATACCAAGTCAATGGATTCAATATTTAATATGGACAAATTTACCTACCACATTAGCAAAAAAACCAGACTTAAGTCTTTGTCCTGTACATGACAACTAAAATGAATGGCTTTTAGAATTGCAATAAGAGAGTACAGTATTTCTGAAATGAAGTCAAAATCAAATCCTTTCTTTTGATTAGCAGGATGAGAATGTTTCAGGTACTCGAGGGGGCCCTTGACAAAGAGTGTGGCTCTCATAAAGGCAACATTAGAAAAACAACGCTGAGAAGTAAACATCTCAAATGTTCTCCTTTCACAAAACACTTGGAAAAATTGAGAATGAGCCTTTGATATTCTACTACCAAAAACAATCTGCATTCCTTTGATTTATTATTGTTAACCTTTCCCCCGCACAAAGTCAGCATCTTGATAGTGTAAGATTCCCTGGGTTGATTTTTCCCCTGGGGCCCTTAGAAGTCTGAGACACACTCGGGAGCAAGCCTTGAGTCAACTATGATGTTCCCAAGGTCAGGGAAAGATCTTGCATCAGCCAGAAATAAAGATCCCTTACAGGTGTCAGAAATGGCATTCGATTTTAGTGTCTGTCAGACATAGTCAACTCAATATTAAGGTCTACAGGAAATCAAATCTTCATAATAGAAAGGTTCCCAACCAAGACAGTCCTGTCCCTTGACTCCATTTTTGTTTTGTTTTGTTGGTGTAGTAGTTTTCTATAGCCTTTCTAAAGGCTCATTCTCAATGAACATTGCCTGTACGAGAGCCCTGTCCCATGCTGTTATAACAAATTGCCCTGAATTTAGCACCTTAAAATAGTACCCATTTATTATCTCACAGTTCTGTAGGTTAGCAGTCCAGCCGGCTTGGCTGGGACCCTTGCTTAGGGTCTCACCGGGCCAAAATCTAGGTGTCAGCTGGCCTGGGCTGTGAAGAAGAGTCTGCTTCCAAGCTCACTGTTGGCAGAATGCAGGTCCTTCTCACAACGTCCTGCTGCCCCTTCCATCTTCAAGCCAGCGACAGCACACGGACTCCTCACACGCAGAATCTCTCAATGTCCTCCCTGCCACCAGCCAGGAGAGAGCTCTGCTTCTAAATGCTCCTGTGATTACATTAGGCCCACTTGGATAATCCAGGCTAATCTCCCTTTGGTAAGGTCACTAATTAGTAACCTTAATTACATCTGCAAAGCCCTATTGCCATGCGGTGTGGCCTATTGACAGGCACAACACCAGGAGATAAAGGTCATGGGGATGACATGTTTGCCTATTACATACAGTCAGTACAGTGGAGAAGGAGTTTTCTATTATTCAGATTCCTCAATTCCAGGAGACTTAAACAGACCCTTTTACCTTAATATTATAATCAATTATGGATTGCAATGGACTGAATGTTTGTGTCTCTCCCAAAATTCTTATGTTGAATTCTTCAGCCCCAATGTGATAGGATTAGGAGGGAGGGCCTTTGGGAGGAGATTAGGTCATACGGGTGGGGCCCTCATGAATGGGATTAGTGCCTTATAAAAGAGGCCCCAGAGAGCTGTCACACTGTCTTTTGCCATGTGAAGATATAAGAAGATGCTAGTCTTGTAACCTGAAAGAGGAACCTCACCAGAGCTTGTGCTGGGACCCTGATCTCAGACTTCCAGCCTACAGAACTGTGAGAAATAAATTCTATTGTTTATAAACCACCCAGTCTATGATACTTTGTTATAGCAGCCTGAACTACATGAATCAATCCTTACATTGTTTATCTGTACTGAAAGATGGGTTCCAGAACATATTAAAGATGTAGAATTGGCAAGAAGTGTAAGAGAATGGGAGAGGAAGAAGCAAAGAGGACTTCCAGTTTCTGGCTTCATTCTAGACACCTTATTTCATTTGATCCCCCTCCCCCAAAATCACCTGTCAAGTAAGCAGGGCAATCCCTTCTATTTATTTGATGGGAAAAATGGCTCAGAGTGGTTAAGTGGCTTACTCAGAGACAACAAATGCTAGACCAAGGATCAGAAACTCTCTCTCTGATTCCTAGGGTAAAGGTCTTTTTGCTTCACATGCAGAAATTTTACTCATGGATAATAGCATCATGGAAGATTTCCGGCTCATCCGGAATGTGTGATCTAATAAGATCTCAACTGGGCATTAAAATGATGGATCTACTTACAAGACAGAAACTGAAAAGATAACCTGTCAGAGGTCAAAGTTCCTATAAGTTTTAATAACCATAACAGTTCACAGAGATAAAGGGGAGGGAATAAAGTACCTAATGCAGCTAAGCATTCAATCACTCAAGAGACACTAACAGAGCACCTCGAGGTACGCTCTGACATAAGGTCTTGAGTAATCTGCTTGCTCAAATAGTACCTAACAGACAGAAATACATAGTAATCAGATTGTAAACATATTTAGAGACAATGGGGAAGAGGTGTTATAATGGCAATAGAATGAAATGTATACAGGGGAACCCTAGAAAATAATCCAGTGGACCTAAAAATTTAGAATAAGGGGTAGAAAGATTTAATGAAATAAAATTTCAGTGTATATTAAAAACAGATATTATACAAAAAAAAATTCACATATTTAAATGATGATTTGCTAAGAGAAAATAATCCCATATTTCTAAAAGTAATTTTTTTGGGACTATGATCAATTGCCCATTCATGGGGCTATGCATTGGAGTGTTTTTTAAAAAAACTGAAAACCCAAGAGGGAGGTGAGTGCTTAGATGAAGGGTATGTTTCTCCCAGGTGAGTAAATCCTCAATCATTTAGTAAAGAGACATGTAACCATTTCAGAGTGGTGCTTGAGAGGAGCCAGCAGGGAAATGGCCATTTCCCAGAGGGTGACCTGCCACTTCTAAGACCAAGAAGGGACAAGGAACACATACCTTCCTCCCTGTCACCACAGAGCCCAGACTCATTTGTTCTGAATGTTTGAATTTCTAGAAACACATTAACTTCTCTCCTCCTATATGACCAGCTTACCCCTCTTATAAGCCATTAATGATTGAAATCACTTCATTAGATTTTTCTCCTGGGTTGTTATAAAAAAAATAAAACTCAGAATTAAAAATGTTTCTGGTGCTGCTTATTGCCTGTGTATTTGCAGTTCTATTGAAAGCAGTAAAATCTACTTTTATATTTTAAGCTATCTGCAAAAAGAGTCCATTTAATTTCACAGTGATGGTTAAAGTCCTTTTCATATGAACTAGATTACATATTTCATTCCTTTAATCAATAATTATCTATCGGAATCCTTGATCAAGTTAATGAGCTAAACCCTAAAGGAGCTTACAATCTGGTGGAGGAGCCAAAGCACTTCAGCACATCTCTGCCACACAACAGAAAGGAGTTCTTGTCCCCAAGAACATGCAAATCCCATTCAATGAGTTGGGTTGGAACCCCCATTTTAAAATGCTATGAAAGAAAAAGAGTACTTTGAAAGAGTATAATTGCCTGCTCTTAATGTTAGAGGACTTTTTGATATACATTATTACACACCGACTTCAGCACAACAGATAATATGCATAAGAAAAAAACTGAAGTGCTTAAACATTTAAGTTAGCTTTCTAATTTGGACAGCCTCCCTACTGTTGTGTTCTAACTTAATCCCTATCAATAAAGCCATGGGAATCGATTTTCAAAATTCCAACAGAAATTCTATCAAACTTACCTAATAAAGCCCAAAGGTAAATCTCTGTAGCTGCATTGAGTACACAGATTGCTACTTTTAAAGATAAAATGAGACAGGGTGGAACAATCCTCACTCGCATTAAGGAACAGATGAAGGAGGCTTATTAAAGACCATGCCTTCTCCAGGCATCAAACGAGAACATGACTCACCTGGGACTGTAGTTCCAGCAGGGAAACCTTTTTCTTTTCTGCCAGATGAAAGATTTGACGCAGCTGCAAGTTCTGTAGCTTAAAAAACCACCTTTTCCCTCCAATGGTTTAGTTTTGGCCTGTGATTGAAACTCTCAAAATAAAGAGAAATTGCCAAGACAAGCTTTTACTCTGAATGAAATGAGGCTTTAAGCAAAGGAGTGGCACGATCGTGCTTATGTCTTTAAAGATTTACTCTGGCTACTGGGTTGAAAATAGGCTGTAAAGGGAAGCTATTATCACAGTCCAGGTGAGACTCATGCCAGATAGGCAGCCGTGTCGGTGGTGAGAGGTAGGCAGATTATGGAACACGTTTTAGAAATAAAGTCAATAGGATTTTCTGAAAAATTGAATGTGGGGCATGAGAGAAAAAGGAGTCATAAATGACTTCAAGGTTTTTGGCTTAGGCAACTGGAAGGATGAGTTTGCCACTGAAATGAGGGGGTCTGTGGTGGAATGGATGGGGTTGGGGAGGAGTTCTGCTATGTTCATAAAGCCAATCAGACATCCAGGTGGAAATGTGGACTAGGCAGCTGGATGTTCATATCTGAAGTTCAGGGGAGAGGTCTAGGCTAAAGATAGAAACGTGGGAGATAGCAGCATATACCAAATATGAGATTGCTTTCCTGGAAAGCAGCAAAGGACTCTTGACATTGACTAGAGAATTATCTTAGTGTTAAAGTGAGAATTCTCATTGCGCAGTGAGGACAGCTCCACTCTGGCAGAGAGAGCCTGTGCTCTCACTTCCCTCCAGGGCACCCACACAGTCTGATCTCACGCTGAGTTAGTTGCTGGAGGCCAACGCCAAGCAAGAGACAGAGGAAGGTAGCTATTAATGCACAGAGCTTGTCTGTGCATTTTCCAAAGTTGTAAAGAGGGAAAGGGAAAATTAAAGTAAAGGAAAATCTAGTCAAACACAGTCCAAAACAGCAGGCTGGGAGGACCCTGTGGCATGTCATGTGCCAAAGGAATCTCATCTATTTTAGGGGCTCCAGTTGTCCCCCGGCTCACAGACACTTTATCTTTTGCAGATAACATACTAACAATGGATCCAGTCTATGATTTCACAAAGGTGAGTGAGGGCTGAGAGCAACTAAGACAAATTCATTTTCAGCCAAATGAGTTATCATGAGTCAAAAAGCACACAAATGAAGATTTATAATATTTGCCACACCATCCAACACTAACTTTCTGTGGCAAGGAGAAAAGGCACTGGATGTTCAGCATTAGATGTTTTCATTGGGTGATTGAAAAGAAGCCGTCTCTATAGGAACAGTCTTATAAATGCAAATCTAAAAGCGATGGCAAATATCAAACTAATGTTTTAAATTTAAATCATACTTAAGGTCATCACAAATCTACTCATCTGTATTCAACCCTTTCAGCATTTATGAACTCTGCATTTTTGGAGGGATGGACATACAATGTCATCTTTCCAGTATGGTCCTTGTTTTAAACTTCCATTGTCATTTACTGACAATTCAGTCGGACAAACTCTTAACATTCTGTTCTCTCTGAGGTGAAAACCATGCTGCCAATTACTGATAGAAGAAGAAATACAGGGATAAGAGAAATAACCCAATGATTAAGAGGAGCTCAGTACCAACTCCTCAGCCCAGCAGTCAACTTAAAATAGGGACATTTCCACCTATGTAAGGAAAAAAACTATCCATCAATAGATTTCTCTCATCTAGACATGGAGAGATTTTGTAAAAATAAGACAATTTTATAAAAGCCACCCTATGAGCAGTCCAAATCTTGTTTTAAGTTTTTTTCTTCAAGTATTTGTTCTGCCAGGAAACATTTCCAGAAAGCAAAGGTTTTGTCTCAACTGCTGTGGCAGCAAACACTTCCGCTGGAGCTGTTAGAACAGTATCAGGATACTCTCCCTGGCTCACAGAGCTTTCAAAATATTTGTGTTGCTACAATGTTCCTTTGCCAGTATATGTGACTTATAATACTTTTTATTCATCTGGATGTATTTAAACAACTGTATAAGTCCAGAGGACTTTTTAAAAGTTGGCGCAAATATGCTGCAATGAAAAATGAGAAATGCATCTGCCTTTCTCACTATATAGTAACACCATATTTGCAAATTGTGGTACAAATTAGTCTTTACTTTCAAAAGTCCAAGTTAAGTCTAATCAGTACCTTTTTGTAAGCACTTATAGAGATCAAATTTAAATAACATTACTATATATTTGTGAGAAAATGCCCAGCATCGTATGCAAGTTATTATTTAATCCTCAATGTTTTATTAGGTAGATTCCATTCTCAGAGCTAAGGAGATCTTTACTCAAGGGGTAAGCTGATATAATTAATGCATAGAGATAGGATTTCTTGACTCTTTTCCACTAACCTATGTTAATTATTTTTATTATTTGGGTCATGATTAGCAAGGAAACCCTTTTAAAAGTCTCTGGCTTTGCTCTGTTCCCCAAAGTCAATCTTGAGAAAAGAGGAACCCCCAAAAGTCGGCCAAGCAGTTGTACCTTTAGAGTAGACAGGAAAGTAGCCAGAAGTCTCGGGGGCTACAAAGACCCAGGCCTGAGACAGAAGTCGGAAGCATCACACAGGTGAGGGGTAGGGATGGTGCCCGGCACATGGTAAGTGCCTGTCACTTTGCAGTGAAGTGACCCTTATAGCCCCAATTCTATTGAAATGTTTTGGTCAGATATGATGAACTTCAGAGCTATTTCAAAATATCAACAAAATCGTGGATAAATTTAGATATATAAATTAGTTACCTTGGGATAGATAATATTGGCCTTTTTCGCATAAAATACTAGGTATTCTGTTACAGCAACACTTTTGCAGAAAAACAGAAGCGACTTCCTTTGTCTCCTTAAAATTAGGAAAGGATGTGGAAAAAGAGAAAATGCAAATGTGTAGGAGATGACAAGGAGGAAGGGTGGAGTACCAAGAGATGCTAGGTGCTTCCACTAACACCCAGGCATCTCCTGAGGCCCCTTTTTTCATTTGCTCAAAAACAGAAAAGTCACCACTCTCAATTTCTGGTGCAACCCGATCTTTACCAATTCAGAAATCTCCTGGGCACCTGCCTGGTCCAGCAGCCAGGCTCCTCTAGCCCCATCTGCCTTCCCTTTCCTACAAAGACCCCTCATCAAGTCACTGTTCTTCCTCCTCTGGCTCCTGCTCCCAACATCAGCTGGGACAGAGGAGGCATCTCTCTCAACTTTTATTCTGAAAGTTTCAGCAACAATGAAGCTTGCACAGTTCACTCAGTGAAACAAAAACACTGAAGAACATAGGTGGCCCCTTGTGGTCATCAAAACAGAGATTTTCTCTTTTGTTTTCAAATGCTATCTGGCAAATTTTCGCAAATATAAACATAAGACATATAATCTGACCTTTTGGAAACTATTCTTCTTGTAAATATAATTCACTTAAATTATATTGCAACTTGTGGTTCCTAAAGCTCACTTTATGCTATTTATATCTTTTTGTTACAAGAAGACATTCCAAAGACAAAGTGGTGATGGGAGCTTACATTTCTCTTATCATGCACCCCCTCCCTCAATTAAACCCACAGTGGAGTCAGCATGGCCTTTTGTTTCAATGGCTCTCGGGATTAACCACATTTTGACACTAATAAGAACAAATTCTAAACCTAATTTAAGTTAACAAAAACTGGTAAATGTCACATAATTTTCAGATGGAAGGTAAACGCTGCTGCCATTATACCAAATAGTTGGTCACTATATTGCCTCTCGAATTAAGATCTCTTGATTTTAAATTCAATTGCTATGTATGATTTTATAAAAATAATTTACATTCTCAATTTAAGAATATCCATCTTCCACCCTGCATCCCCAAGACCACATCTTGCGAAGCTGCTTAAATCATGCAAAAGCTATTAATTGCTTAAAGACCCTTAGGTTGTTTTCAGCAGTATTTTCTCCTGATGTTTAAAACAGAAAAATACATACCCCTGCATACCTTTGTGCCTGGTTAATGGTGGTGACATGATGTCCTAAGTGGTAGATTGCCTTTATCACACTGATCCATCTGCCTTCGTCTATTAACTATCACCTTTACTAACGCGTGTGCAGACTACTGATGACATCTTCGTAACTAGAGGGAGTTCGATATGGCTTAGGTGTGATACAGCTCCCCCAATGGGCAATCACAGAAGAAGATAGCTTGGAGGGTGGGGGGAACTAAAAGAGAGAGACGAAAAGCAGCAAATAAAGGAAACAAGAATAGGTAAAAATGGAACAGGAGATATTGAAAGGGAGAATTTAACTGAAATCTTTGCCAACGCTTTCAGTAATTCAAGTCATTTGATTCAGTTGCACCAAATTACTAAGAGCATTATCTTTGTACAGAGCATGCTCCAGAAACAAGCAGACCAAGTTCACCTTGCTTCAGGCAGCAACACTCTGTTAACTGCTCTTTCAGTCCTTAGGGATAGCATCTTCTAGTTTATAATATTACACAACCTACTCAGCATGGTGATCTGGCTTCTATTGCAACATATTTAAACACCAGATTTTAACTGTTAGTGAAATGAAAGGAGAACTAAAAAGCATGATAAAGTTTTCAAGAGAAAGACAAAAAAATACAGGGCTAGCTTTGTTTGGCTTATTAAATTTCAAGGGCTTTCCTCACCAGTTTGAAAAATGCATGTTATCACCAGTGTGTTTATTAAAAGTGCTACTTTAAATTGCAGATTGAGCAAATGTGAATTCCTCTTGCTAGCTGTAGATTATTGGCTAACAATTACATGCAATTTTTAAGTGAATGGAAGGGGAAGAATAGGGAAGACTTGTAGGATGGTTCTAAAAGCCACTGCTAATTTATATAAAACTCAAAATCTGGATGTACGATAGTAAAATGTCCAGAGTCACACAGATGCAATATTCCCAGGGTCACTTTGTGTTTTGATTTTTAAAAGTCTTTCAAAAGGATGCTCAGAACCAAATAGCAAAAATAGCATAAACTTTGCTCACTGATTATCTGATAGCTTATTACCAGATTTAAGAAGGGGTGAGGGACCTTCCAGAGCAAATGGTTGCTTATAAGCTCACTTGAAAAATGCACTTGTTCCAGCACAGAAATAACAAATCTGTTTCTGATTCCAGACATTATTTCCAAAATGCTGCCAAGAAAAGAATCTAAGGAATTCTTTTACATACACAACATACACAAGACAACTGGAAAGAGGCCTGTGATCTGTTTCAGAGTGCATGATGAGGAAGAAGAGAGTTGAATTTCTAACATGAACTGCCCTTATGGGAGCAGAAGCACATGCCTGGGATTGTTCATAGCGGTAATCTCCAACATAACTCTTTGCTATTATTAGACAACCTAAAGGCTTTCCTAAATCTGTAACTTGTGAAGCAGAAAAGGGTCTGGACAAGACCCTACATGTGAAGCATGCAGGCAGCTGGGAAACACCCAACTGCACAGAATTCACCACTTTTCTGGTCCATGAAACTAGATTTCTAGACCTTGAAAGACACACAGAAGCTGAGAAAGGAACCTAGTCCAACACCAAACCCAGGTTTAAAATCCCTAGAGAGAATACAGAATCAAGTAAAATCTAATGTTAAATTCAGAAACTTAAAGTCCATGATGTTCATAAAACATACTGAAATTCTTAGAGCATAAAAGGATGTACATATTAATCCTGTCTATACTAAGAGCAACATCATTTTTAAAATATTACCTTATTTTTATAACTCCACAGCAGAGATAGACTGCTTTAAAATTTGACATTGTGTGATGATCAAACCAATGACTTCAAAAGTACATAATTTGGCATGCATCATTCCTGTTATATTAACAAAGGGGACTTAGCAACAGACTCTACTCTGGAGAGAAGGAGAATAAGCAGGAGAATTTTAAAAGACTGAGTCATCCAACAGACTGTGCTATCTAATACAACCGTTTAAAATTTTGGCTCACACTGAGTTGAATGCAGTGAACTAAGTTCAATTTTGTTTTTTGTTTTCCCCTTTCTCAGCAGGATAAGAGTTCATGAAAGAAACTGAATCGCTTCAAGAAAATAAAGAGGCAACATTTTCTTTTGCCTGACTAATCATAATGGGTACGTATATTTTCAACTCTTCTACCTTCACATACAAACTTGTCTTAAACTTGCATTGCCATAGTTTCAGATACATCGTCAAAACAGCTACATTGGTCATTCTTATAGCTTTCCATTAAACACACCTCCTATTAAACTATCCTCAATCTATGTGATTTTACACGTGGCCCACTGGACTGGGTTGAATAGTGTCCCCACTCGAAATCCATGTCCACCCACAATCTCACAATGTGACCTTATTTGGGAGCTGCAGATGTAATTAGTTAAGGTAAGGTTATATACTGAATTGGGGTGAGTCTTAAATCCAAAGATTGGTGTCCTCATAAGAAAGCCATGTGACAGAAGACACAGAAACACAGAGAGACACAGTGGAAAGGCGGCCGTGGGAAGACAGAGGCAGAGATTGGAGTGATGCTGCCACAAGTCAAGGGACACCTGCAGCCACCAGAAACTGGAGGAAGCAAGGAAAGATTCTTCCCTAGAACCTTCAGGGGGAGCATGGCCCTGCCAGCACCTTGATTTCAGATGTCTAGCCTCTAGAACCGTGAGAGAATCAACTTCTGCTGTAGGCCACTCACTCAGTGGTAATTTGTTATGGCAGCTCTAGGGAACTAATTCAGATTTGTCTACTAACCAATGCCAGTAGGACAATGCCTTGTTACCAGTCCACAACAAGCTTAGTACAGGAAATGAGATCAAATGTTTAAGGACTTTTATAGGTGTCTGACATTGTGGTGATATCACACAAACACAGGATTTTATGTTTTATGAAATAGTAGTCTATAATCGATTGGAAATTAAAAAAAAAAAAACAGGCTTCCCCACAGTTACAGAAGTTCTGCAAAGATAATTAATATTTATAAAGATGCAGCTGATGTACTATAATCAAGAAATCTGCATTCTGAAGCATCTCAGAGAAAATTGTGTTTCATGTAGCTCTAGTGGTAAAAATATTTTATTCTAATTTTTTAAATATAGTAGTCTGTGAATGGTATACTACACATACATGGTAGTTTGCTTGCTATTAATCATATTATTTGATTAGCCAGGAACTCACTTCCTAGATCATTATGGATCATTGATTACATAGTGAAGGAATAACACACCATGGCTTTGTTAACCACAGGGATTTTGGCAGAACTTTAGAGAACATCTTCCCAGAGACAGGGTGCTCAAATGTTGCTCATACAAATCGCAATTGGGTGCGGCTGCTGTATCTGAGATTATTTAATGGCAACAGCAAAGAGTGACTACAACTATACGAGTTACTATAGTGATAATAATGACAAAAATGACCTCCTTCTTCCAAGAAGTCCAAATCAACAAAAAGCTAAGTAGACCTAACTTCAGAAAAAAATTGTCTACACGGAGCAAAAGAAACCCTGCACCAATGTGAGAGGCTATCTAATTTGAAAGTTCTCTTCCAGCAATTACAAGAAACACACAGGAACGTGATTTAAACCAAAAGAAGAGCAATCATGTTTCCTTTAGAGTCAATGCTAATCACAACCACATATCCAATAGCCGCATGGACCTCAGCCAGCCACAAAAACAGGTCAATTAATGAAAGCCTCTTTTCCAAAGTGAGAACACAAAGCATCAACACATAGCTCTTAATAGTTCTGTGGGTTGTTTGTTTTTTTTTTTTCCTTTTTTATTTTACTTCATTCTTAGGCAATATTGCTGTGTTTAATCTCACTCACCATCATTTTATCATGGCTTTGCCTCAACATGGAGCACAAAGGACAACCTAAAAATCATTATTGTACATCTATAAATCACAGGAAGAGAGCAACATGTCAACTGCCTGTCCTGGCTGCTAGGTAATCAGAAAGCAAGCTTTAAGGGGTGCTGTTGTGGATCCCTGATTATAACACACACTTCAGCATAAAAGTACTCTGTTGTCATCACATGCCATACACTTGAGTTCTCAGAGTTTCCTAAGTTACCACAGAAACTAAAGAGTCCATGAAATTGATAGATTCTCTAATAAAATGAAATGGCTGCTCTGGGAATGGGTGGAGAAAAATATTTCGAAGCTGCAGAAGTCATACCCACGAACAATTCCACACCTGCATTCAATTAAACATCCTAAACCTTAGCTATCATTGGATCATAATGATTTCAACTGCACTGGGGATATTACGCTAGATTAGCATGTACCTTCATCCAGTAATACTGTTCATTCTTCACAGCTCAACTTTTTTTGGGGGAAGGGATTTTTTTAAGAAACAGTCTCATGAGAGCTCACAAACTCCTTTCATCTGAAATTATTTTCCAGAAATATTCAAATTCATTTCAGCCTATGCCTCCTTATAAGTCCACTGCAACTAGATACTCTCTATAGTGGAATTAACTGAGTGCTTGGGGAGAGAAAAATGTGATGTTCCTTTTTGTTCCTACCCCCAAATTTGAAACTTTTATATAAACAAATATATAAGTTTAATAGTAAAGACTGGGTTTTAAGGTGACAAATTAGTATTAAAACTGCAAAAGCTAAGACTACAAAATCTATGTCTATACCTCATTAACAGACTTTGAGGACAAAGGAGCAGTGTGCAAAACAAGCAGCCAAGACCACTTTCTTTCCAAAAATTGAAAAGTTGTCAAGAATTTCTCATCAACAGAATGACATACACTGAAAGATATGAACAAAATAATCTACTTCAGTTCCAAGGAAATTCATCTTAAACCACCCCCCCATTTCAACAATCTCATAGACAAACACACTCTCACATGCCTAAATTAATTACATTATGACAAGAGCTGAAAGAAAAATAGAGTTGAAAGAAAAAATTGCCTAAAAAGAGAAAATACTCTTCAACTAATCAGGGAGTCACTACATATATTCATATATTCACCATCTTATAGTAGTTAGAAGTACTACAATCCACATGTAGCTAGAAAAAGAAGTGTGTTCCACAGTAAAATTAATTTCATTCCTGAATTGACATATTAAAGCCTAAAGCAATGGAATCCTTTTCCCCTTTCTACCCATTCTAACCCTTTACACAACACTTTATATGAAAACTTCCCTAATAGGATTCATACTACAACTGTAAATGACTCCCACGTTTACTGTGTTCATTAAAAAATCTTTTATTCTAAACTTTTAACTACTTTTGTCTATGACAAAACACACACAAAACACATTCAAATGAAGAAATACCCTTTCTGTCTAAAAGAGAATTCCATCTCCCCAGCAGGAGGTCTTTCTTCCTGTTTGCAACAAAAAAGAACAATGACTTTTTCACTTTCATACTTACAAAACTCCCCTCAAACTTTGATTTTACTGGAACCAACCCTGTGATTTGGACTCTGATGTTAAATGACAACCGTCCCTAACTGTAACTCTCCACCCAAATGGGCCCGAAGCCCCCTCACCTTTCAGGCAGAACATTCTGCGGCAGTTCCATGGAGGGGCCGGGCCCTGCGGTCGCCGCAGGCTGAAGTGCTAGGCACAGCTGTCTCCCAGCCCACCTCCTCGGCGTTCACTGCCAGCGAGCAGGGCAGCCGGCCAGCGCCTGTTACTACAGCAGGCCACTGCCCAATCCCCAGCTTGCTGGGCTGCGCTGCAGACACCTCCCTATCGCTCCTAGGTTATTTCACACCATGGAATCAGCCCAGGATCATCCTGAAAGGGAGGGAAGCCGGGGGTTAGCGGTCACCGTTCACACGGTCGGGTCCAGGGCAGAGCAGCGCAAGGGCGAGCCCATTTGTTTGTGCTTATCTCTCAGCATTTTCCATCGCAGCAGATGTGGCTCTTCACGCAATCAAAACAACATGAAAAAGAAATCATTCGATTCAGTTTAACTGTTTGCTGTTAATGATGACTTCTATTCATTGACTTCATTATTCCTTTTCTGTTCACACGCTTCCTTTTTTAATTGTGATATGGAACAACCCATATCATAATTAACCCTAGACGTTATGTAACTCTGCACAAAGTTGTCTGAGTCCACATAAATGAGCAAATACATGTGAAATGCTCATAGTAGTGCTGGACAAATAGTAAGCACTAAGTGTTACCTATCATTATTACTATTAGTATATACTGCTATTAATAAACTTAAGTGTTAGGATAAAGATGTGAAGCATGTTACACTTCTATGGCATTATCATTTTTTCAGATGAGGAAACAAAGCCAGTGTTGGAGTATGCAAATTTCTATAATAACGCCACTGTAGCCATAATCAGTTCATTACATTTCTTCCCCTCTACTGGAAAGCTAAATTTGCTCTGACAAGCTCAGGGCTACTTGACTGTGAACTCTTGAACACAGGTTAAAAGTGAAAGAAGGAATCCTCTGACGGATCTGAAGAGAAGGAATCTACAAATACTGACTCAGGAGCACCCTGCTTGAGTGGAGCCGTCTGAACCCTGAGTGGCCCCGTGGTCCTTCCCGTAGGCTGCACAGTCTCCTAGCACAGGAAGTGGCCATTGTTCACAGCACTCATTGCTGTTTGCAGGTCTTCCTTTTGACTCCACAGGATGCAGGAAACTGACTCACAGAACCAGTCTTTCTATCTGTCTGTGTCCTGGAGTGCTCGCTGCAGCCCTTGCTACACAGTATGGATGTTCTACGTTCTTCTGGCCTTCAATTCATGGTTCAGCATATCCTAGTTGGGTTTCTGCTCCTCGTCATCCTGTATCACCAACAGCACCTGGTTAATAAGTTGTCTACCATGAGGAAGGCATTGTACAAGGATATATAAGAAGAGGTCCCTAGCCAGAAGCTAGTTAGGATGGAAAAAACCTGCGTTGGGAATGACAAACAGTGATATAAACTCTTAGAACAGCACTGGAAGGAACCTCAGAGCTCATCTCATTCAGTAAACCATAAACTCATCTCACCCACCTAACTAGCAGTGAATCAAGATCAAATCCAGACCAGCTGACTCAGCCTTTTCCATATCACCATGTGACTCTCTCCATGGCTAGTTAGGGTCATTCCCTGTCCTCTCCTATTTTACGTGGTCTTTCCACATAATTTATGAATCACAATGTTATTCCTGAAAATATTCTTGTGGGTTAGATTCAACTTTTCAAATCGCACAGAGAGAGAAATTTCTACTTTGGAGAGTTAAGATTTTTGAACACAGGCTAATACACAGGGTCTGGGTGGGTTAGCATATTTAACAGCACTCTGAATATTCACAGGTTAAACTTTTTTTTTTTTTTTTTAACAGAAGTGACTTTGTATGCTGGAAAGAACACTGGATTGGAAAGTAAAGAGAACCTGATTCCAGTCTCATCTATATCACTACCTAGCTGGTCTCTGGCAGCTCATTACCTGTAAATGTGGGGACTGAATGGAACGTGAGGACTGAATTAACTCTAAGATGCCATCCTGCTCCCTTAATTTTGTATGAACATACACACACACACACACACATATTCTGTAAGGTGTATTACGTCAGGTCTCAGGAAAAGAGAAAGTCTTTGCCTTCTTGTGGTTTAGTGCAAGAGATGAGTAGAATAAATAACTCAACATGATGTTGTATAATAAAAGCATACACAAAATTAATAATGAGCAATCATAGCATCATGCCTATTACCATCTAATAAAACTACCTTCACTAACCAGGTTAAAACATTTATAATTTAATGTGCTGGGTTGAACAGTGTTCACCCAAAACTCATGTCTACCCTCAGAATGAGACCTTATTTGGAAATACGGTCTTTGCAGATATAAATAACTAAGGTAAAAATCAAGATGAGATGATAGTGCATTGATTGGGGTGGACCCCAAATCCAGTGGGAGTGTCCTAATAAAAGAGAAAAGACAGAGACTCAGAAAAGGTCAAAGAAAGAAGGGGCAAAGACTGGTGTGATGCTGCCACAGGAAGGGAACACCTAGAGCCAGCAGAAGCTGCACAAGGCAAGGGAAGATTTCTCCTTGGAGCCTTCAGAGAGAGCACGGCCCTGCCGACACTGCTTTCATATTCTGGCTTCCTGGACTGTGAGGGAATAAACTTCTGTTATTTTAAGACACGGCATTTGTGGTGATTTGTTACAATAGCCCTTACTAACTAACATCTTTAAGGTAAGAATTATGGTGAAGGGAAGCATGATTTTTTTTTCTTTTTAAATTATCTTCAATTTATGTTTACAGGGGCTTAAATCAATTTTTTCCATACTCTTGTACTTACTGTGACTAAATTTCACTTGAAAAAAACATCTTCCTATAATATAGCACTCTCAGGCAACACAAATACCATTTTCTATTATAGTTGTGGAATTACAGGTATCACCACCTGAAAACGTGACAGCATTAGTCACAAGCAATGAAAATGGAATGGGCCAGGCGTGGTGGCTCACGCCTGTAATCCTAGCACTTTGGGAGGCCAAGGTGGGAGAAGTGCTTAAGGCTGGGCGATCGAGACCAGCCTGAGCTAGAGCTGGCTCTATGAAAAATAGAAAAATTAGCTGGGCATGGTGGTGCACACCTATAGTCCCAGCTACTCCAGAGGCTGAGGCAGGAGGATGGCTTGAGTCCAGGAGTTTGAGGTTGCAGTGAGCTATGATGACAGCACTGCACTCTAGTCCCGGCAACAGAACAAGGCTCTGTCTCACACACAAAAAAAATAAAAGAAAAGAAAAGAAAATGGAATGAGCTTTTATTAATGTCAAATGTTAAAATTATCATTTTTAAAAATCCCTTGTTTTTGACCACAGAACCACTGTGAATGTTTGGGAAATAAAACATGAAAACGCATATTGCTCAAACTAGGAAAAAAACCTAAGAACTATCCATTAAAATTATTATTGTCTGCCACCCCTGATCGTTGCTACTGAGACTGAAAAATAAATATCTAGGAAGCCTGGATGAGAGGGAGTAGGCCCAGAATGAGGGACACTCACAGCATTTACAGCCCTCTGGACAGGACAAAGGTCTTGCCTTTGCCAGCGATGACCTTAGGGCGGCAACCACTTTTCTCCCTTGTAGGATTACAACATCTCTAGCATCATGTTAAAGTTTAACATTATCATCTCTAAAAGAGGGAGTGGTGGCCACACATACAGCCAAAAATTTTCAGATAATTATGTCTTCCAAGCCCCTCCAGTGAGATTTCACTTGTGTGCTAAAATTTTATTCTGATTTCAATAAAATAGTGGGGATGAGAAATAGGAATTAATTTGTATAACATGCAGAATTAGTGAGCCTAGGTCAGCTCAAAATTCTACTTCATTCCTGGAAAAACACAAAACAAAAGTACATAAGAAAAATAGGCAAACCGTATCTTCTCCCTATGCATCCCGACTCTTAATCTTACCAAAAAAGCCAGACAAAGAAGGAAAATCCTTTCTCCATACTCATTCGTGGTGGGTTTGTCTCGAGTCTATTAGACGGTGCAGTAGATCCCCCTTGTTGGAGGTTTCGTCTTCCGTGGTCTGTTATGCCCAGTCAACCACGGTCCAAAAATATTAAAATAGACAATGATGTTAAGACGGGGGGGGGGGCCCACATTCATATAAGTTTTATTACAGTATATTGTTATAATTGTTTTATTTTATTGTTGGTTATTGTTCATCTCTTACTGTGCCTAATTTATAAATTAATCTTTATCATAGGTATGTATGTAGAGGAAAAGCATAGTATGTACAGGGTTTGGTACTACTGTGGATTTAGGCATCCACTGGGGGTCTTGAAACATATCATCCGAGAGTAAGGGGGAACTACTGTATACACACAGGCAACACCTGTTTTCCTATCTGTAACTCTAGACATGCTTTTGAAGCACTAGGGGCTTCTGAAGTCAGAGGAGACTGAAGACATATTTGCAATCACCAGTGCTTTCCATTTTCCCCTACAATGCAAGGGACTGAAGATGCTAAAACCCTCTGATAGTTTCAAGATGAGAATAACCAGGGTTAGCCAGTCCCTGGAGAAGAATCCACTCTGGTGGCACCTGTGACCTTCACAACTGATACCATCCTACCCACGTTTTAGTCATTCCCATCTCCCAGTATTCTGGAATACTTCTGGATTCTGAATGTCTCAGGCAAGAGAAAGATTCAGTCTAGGTTTTTCTATCTATATATTACCACCACAGGCACAAAAGAAAGAAGGAAAAAATTATAGCATTATAACTATACATTGGCTGATTTCACTTTTTTCCTGGTTAGTTTAAAACTACTCCCCCATTCTTGTGCCCTAGTCCGCCACCTCTACAGGCAGGGAAATATGGAACACAGGGCTTTGTTCTGCACACTTCCTCCTCCTAACACCATCTGAGCCTGTATCCTGTTTGATTTTTCTGCACCCTGGAACAAGGCCTGACCTACTTGGTCCCAAGGGCAACCGTCATCCTCTCTGCAGCCACTTTTCTCTTAGGAAATATCTGAATCCTGGGTTATTTCATGCTGGACACAAACCAACTGTGGAACTATACGGCAACCAGGCAAATGCTTCGCTGAGGTTCACAATAGCGTCTTGCCTCAACCAGACTCATTCATGTCACTGTATTTCCTCCTTGAATCATGGGAGTTCTGGTCTAATTGGCCATTTTAACATATACTCTCCTGAGCCAATTCTTAGGGTTATTTTGATTTTCTTTCTCTGCACGACCAAGTCTAGACTTCTTGACATCACAACCAAGAAAGTAGCCCTTATTTGGCTCTCCTCATCAACTTGTGTCTATCCTTATTCATGGCACCCTAGCTAGCTCTCCTCACACCTACAGGGCTTAATTTTTTTAAAAAAGAACTTTTGGGTTCTTCTGGTTCCATCTTCCCAGGAAAGGTAATAATGAGTTTCTAAGTTGACCTGGGCTCTTAGCTTAGATAACCAACCTCCAGCCTCTCCTGACTACCTGTACATGTGGAGAGCTGCCTGGACCTCTGTGTCCCCTGGACTCTAGTCTATAACTCCACCCATTTCCTTGGGAGCACAGTGACACCTACTCAGCAAGAGCAGCAGAAAGGAGTCTTTACTATGGAACCTTGCGCCATTCACCCAGCCCTGATGTGGCTTCAAAGTGTGGTGCATATGGCTGAGTTGTTTCTTCAAGCTAGAACACTCTTGGTACCTTTGTAGTCAATTGTTTTTTTCTTTCTAAATCTGACCTCTTAACATCCACCTTCATACCTACTACATCTTTCCAAAAGAACTCCATTTGTTCCATTCTCTCCCTTAGAGAAAAAAGAAAATCATGTTTCCACTTATGCAAAAAACACACGATAAGGATAAATGCCAAACTCCCCATCTAGCAATAAAGGCCCTTCTGGACTTGGACTGAATTATTTTTCCAAACAATTCTAGAGATGTCCTCTTAAGGGGCTCCCTCAGTAGGCTCTGTGCCATGTTCCATGGTGCCTTGCACGGCCACGCCCTGCTTTTCACTTCTCTGAAGCCTCCTTTAACCCAGCTCCTTCCTGCAGCAGAATCAATCTCAACCTTGCACAATGTCCCCATGGCTCTTCAGTCACGCAGCTGTCATGGGGTTACAATTCTGCCCACCTAAAATGAGAGTTTCCTAAAGCAGGGACTTGCTCATTTACACTTAAGTTCCAGTGCTGTGCAGGGTACCTAAAATGTGATAGGTGATCAATGTTTGTACCATAAACATATACAGCCAGAATTATTATTACTTCACTATTTCATCCAAAAGCAAATAGTCAGTGGAAAGTGTATAAAACCTGAAGGAGACACATAACCAACAACATATTGATTCCTATGAAAAGTCATAAAATATCTAATATGTTCCCTAAAATTACATAAATGGACACAAATAGTATCCCTTTATCCCTGCACACAACTGTATTAAAGCTCATTATTAAATGAAAGTGACTAATCATTAATGGTTAAACTTTATGGTGGAATACTTATAAATCATCATTTCTTTAAAGGTTAATAGTCTAAAGAGTCTGATTTCCAAACACATTTACCATTCTCTCCCAAGGCAGGTTTATCTGAGCAAATTCGGAAAGCAGTTTTTCCTACTCTCATTCTGCCTGAATTAAATATTTGAAGGATGATGGAAGTGGAAAAGGAAAAAAGAGAATTTTTCTGGAAGTATGTATTACAAGGACATTGATATGCTATGTCCAGCTGGAGGGAGGATGCCAAGAGATGTCATAATAACGACACCAAATCCCTTTCATCAGTGAACTCACAATGAAATGTATTACAGGAGAGAAAAACAAAACCACTAGAGTATAAATTTTATTCACTTTAAGCTTGGCTATTGCCACTATGCCTAATATATGTGCATTTTGGAGAGTCTAGGTTAAAGTATATAAAAATAGTCTCACAGGAAAGATACAGCATCATGTCCTTCCATGCTATATTTTTCACCAAAGTGCTGCTGGACAGATTGATTTCCACAATATATAGACCAATGGGAACCTCCTTCCCCCACAGAAAAAAGTAATCTAAAATAAAGAGGCCATTTCTGTCATTTTTCTCCTAAGTATCTGAGTAATCTGAGGAAGTAAAAAAATATAATCAACCTTCAACTATAGGAACAGGTACAACACTTCTACTCATAAATCATCATCCCTAAATCATTCTTTCTTTTTCTTTTCTTTTCTTTCTTTTTTTTTTTTTTGAGACAGGGTCTTGCTCTGTTGCCCAGGCTAGAGTGTCGTGGTGTCATGATGGCTCACTGCAACCTCAAACTCCTGGGATCAAGTGATTCTCCTGCCTCAGCCTCCTGAGTTTCTGGGACTACAAGTGCACAACACCACGCCCAGCTAATTTTTCCTATTTTTAGTAAAGATGGGCTCTCGCTCTTGCTCAGGCTGGTCTCCAACTCCTAAGCTCAAGTGATCCTCCCATCTTGGACTCCCTGAATGCTAGGATTACAGGTGTTAGCCACCTCGCCCAGCCCTAAATCATTCTTAAGAGAAGTCAGTCTATAATTAAGAATTATTCAATTTCATGTACCTGCCAACCAGAAGGACCACAAATTCTGCCACAATTTATGTGTTAATAAAACATAAGCCCATAACCAGGGAGAGTAGCTGGACCACAAATGCTTTTAATCATCAAACAAAAAGATAAAATCCCATTAGATATACTAAGATATTGAAAGGAAGATATCCCAAGTTTAATGTCCAGACTCCTGATAATTTCTGCATAGATAACTGAATATATTACTCTAATATTTATGTTATTTAAGATACATAAATTTAAAACATTTTGTTTTGAAGCCAACTGGATTTGAAAAACTTCAAGGCTCTGTAAAGAACTACGGAATTTCAATAAAAAAAAGGTAGCTTATTTCTAAAATCACTACCTTTGCCAACTTTTGACCCACTTTAACCTTGGTGACAACACTTTAAGGAAAGAGCTAATCATTTCCCTTTCAACTGCCAAGTCTTCTGAGTAGTAAGGCAGTTTGAAACTTCAGGAATAGTGAGTTATTTTAGGACCCATAGGATTTACAAAGATAATGGCTTGAGGAAACCACAGCATTGAGGCTCTTTCAGTCTTTTTCCCTGTCCTTAGGAGTTTAAAAATAAGCAAGAAAATGATTCTTCAAATCGGCAGACCAATTTCAGGGGTGGAGTCTTGTCATGGTGCATGATAATCACAGAGTTACAAGATCCACAGAGTACAATGCATCCCACAAAAACAGCTCTCTTCTGACCCTCCTCTTTGATCATGCCCAACATAATCTGAGCCTTTTCCTTTCCTTTTTTATTTTTGTTCTCTCTCTCCCTCTCTCTTTCTCTTTCTCTCTCAATGTCAATAAAGTTCTAATAGAAGTCACTTACAATTCTGTTGTAATGGCTAAGCTTTACTTTGTGTTCCATTTTTATTTAATGCATCTCTGTAAATTCAGCTACTAACTATAATAAATCTATAGTCACTCAAGAGGAAAAAAGGTGCATGTCGACAATAGAATACTAAGTTTTAAAATGCATTTACTGCTTCTGAGGCAGGTGCACTTCTGACAGCTCTATGAAGTTATTCAACTGTCTCTAGGGACTTCAGTTCACACAAAAGACAGGCGGAAGCCTGGGGCCCTTTGGGTTGTTGGTATGTTTTTGTTTCTACTTTTGTTTTCCTCTTTCATTCTTTGAAAACTGAATGAATTTTGTTCCCGAGTAGAATAAAAGTGGTACCAGAGACCCTGTTTTCAGGGCTGATATTCCTCCCCTTTTGCCTTTGCTATTGCTAGTAAGATGCTTGTCTTCTGCACACTTGCTTAGAAAACTTTCTGCATGACACAGAGTGAATAAAAAGCTTCCAAGCCTGCTCTGTAAGGTCAGCAAAGGAATCTGTCACTTGACCTTCACAGGGCAGTCAGGAATGTCAAAATTAAAGAAACTAATAGAAAGGAACACACGCTCAATACCATTTAAGAAGGAGAAAGGAATGTAAGGATGTAGCCTCACAGAGCAAGCCAGCAGGTAATACAGCCTTGAGCAAGCTAATTCACCTCTCTGGATCTTTCCTTTTTATTTGTCAAACAACAGATCAGACAGCATTATCTCTGAGGTTAGCCTTGTTGTTAAGGTAACTCTACTTGGATCCCTTCATACCTTCAATTTACAAACTATATATAAATATTTACTAAAATGCTCTCAAATGGCACTGACAGGAAAAAATGTGGTCAACACTCCAGTAAGATCTCTCTCTAAATAATTATTAAAGTTGGTTTCTCCAATTAGGTAAACACAAAACAGGATTCTCTGAATTTTCATTGCATCAGAAAAGAAAGACATCTTTAAAATTGTCACCGTCTCTGAGATTTTACAACCAAAACATAGAGTACCACATTGGGTACCAAAAGCTTTTCTTATTAGGAGTGAGCATCTTTTGTCATTCGTCAATGTTTGAAGAATGGGAGAGAGGACAATGATGCTTTTTAAAATTGTTACTTTTCTCTGAGCTTCATTTCTTAAATCACAGAAATTTATTTTTTTAAATCTCCGCTTTCAATTAATTTGAATTGCACTCAAACATTTTTGTATGTCTCCTCTGTGTAAATCATTGAGCACCACTGTGGGCCTAGAATGCAAAGGGGGATTATAGCATTTCAACAGACTACTAAAAGGTCATGTGAGTTCTGCATACAAGGACATTAGTGGTTTATTAAGAAAGTCACAGAAAAACAGAGACTCAGATCAGCTTTTTCAGTAACATTTTATATAATTTCCATTTGTATTAATGATGATCAAATGTCATTGAAAGTATTTGGTCAAAAATGTTTAGTGGAGTAGAATTGGTTTTAAATAATAGAAATGTCTTATCTTCACCATTTCTTGAGTTTTTAAAAGCAGAGAGTGTGAAGAAAGATATGAAATAGAAGTTTCAGTGAGGCAATTTCAACTATATGAAAAATGAGCAAATATATTTGGTGTACAAATATCAGAAGGAGAGAAGAGAGGGAATGAGAAGCAACATGTTATTAGAGAAAGTGGTTAATGGTAAAACCAAAGCTTAAAAGCCATACTTGCTTCCTAAGTGAAATAATGCAGTAGATGGTTATCCTATTTGAAAACTCAGAGTGATTTTTATAGAAGTGTTTAAAATTGAATGTTTACAAAAAGAACTGGGATGCCCAGATACAGTCACAAGTCTATAACAGTAACACAACATGTACTTGATTCAACCATACCAAAAAGAAAAGCCAACAGAAGATAAACATGTAAAAAAAAAAACCAAAAAACACATTTATATATTACAGTAACATCTACTTACCGAGAGATCACTTTTCTGATCAAAATACTTAACCACTCAAAATACAGTGAAGAAGCAATTAGTCAAAATGGCCTCTGACCAGACAGTATCACTCACAGGATTGCAGCTCAGGATCTCATTAGGCTTCCAGTCAATACTGTTGCAATAAATTGGATTGCCCAGACCCTCCACACAAGGTAACAAATTGTAACACCAAACCATAGAGTGGTGAGGATGACAAGAGGCAGGCACAAGAACCCTGGTGAAAAGAGAAAGCCTTACAGTAAAAGTAGAATACGATGTAGTCACTAGAAGTTAAAGGACACGGTAGTGGAGACCCACTTTGTGCCAACGTAGAGATCCTTGCAAACCTCAACAGTCACCAGGGCATCACCAGATTAGTACACGGGTCAGTGACTATTCTAAATGACACAAAGGCATCAAAATAAAATTAAACTGTACTCTGCAACTGAGCAGAGTTGTTGCACGTGTTGTAAGAGTATGGGACTAAGTCACAAGTAGTGGATTCAAATCTAGTCTATACCAATTATTTATATGGCTTCAGGCAAGTCACTTAATCTTTCAAAAACTGCTTTCTCACCATAAAACAGGGCAACATCACCTGTCCCGCCCATCTCACAGGACTGTAATCATGATGAAATAAGACCATATGTGAACACTGTGCAAACCCGGACCTATAAACAGGCTCTGTAATATAGAGTATATTTGAGAAAATGTTCATAAAAAATATTTTGAATTGTTTTATAATTCTGAAAGATGAATGGTTAGGCAAGTTTCCGTTACATGGAAATACAAATAAGTAAGGGCATATTCTTCTAACATTATATTCAAGCTAATATCTAGTCTATATGATCACAATTTAGAAAAGTATCTCTAACCAATCACTCATTTTTCACAGTGATAACTTTATGTTTCAAGGAAAACACTGCTTTTTTCCAGTTCAGACACAGGACCTCTGATAAAACAGGCTAGAGTCTGACAATTCAAAAGCAATGTTAAATGGACTAAACTTCACAACTAATTTTCCCCTGTGGGGAATGGACAGTAGGGCAGGAAGCACAATGACAGAGAAACCTGGAAAAATAAGGCAGATATTGGTCAGACACTGCTGTTCTGAGCTTTCCCTGGGCCGGCCAGCAGGTGTGAGGAAGCAGCCTGCGAGCACAGCAGACTGTCCCACGCTGGGCTGCAGCAGGCAACAGGCTCAAATTGGAATCACTCAGCCCTACTGCCAGTTTTCAAGCATTGCCCCTTACACACCGCCTGTCCCGGACTAGGGGCTCAGAGGGACACCCAGAAAAGGACTTACTATGGTGGAGGAATGCTTAGGTGCTCAGAGTCGTAAGTGGGTTTTTGGATCAGATGGTTTTCTGAGATGCATCACTAATCTGCAGTAAATCTCAAGGTATTCCTGGTGTGCCAGGCCTTTCTACAACACCAAGACAACAGTGGACTATCCACAGAAACTCCAGCATAGCTTGTAATATCTAAATATTGGGGAAAAGCTACCTGGCACACAAGCATAATAAAACCCTACGGAAAGAAGTGAATCTACTGAAAGCACTGTTTTGCCAATTGAAGGCTGTGACCTAATGGAGAGTCATAAAATCAGGTTTGCAAGTCAGGAATGACATTTTCTGCTTAATAGAATAGAATAAAACAGAAGAGAAAACAGAGTATCACATGTAGACATGCAGTAAAGGTAAAGAGCTATTGTGTGTGTGTGTGTGTGTGCGCACCCACCAAGGGTGGCCTGAGAACCAGTGCAAAGTGTATTTATTACTCTGGACACCAGCAAAACTTTTAAGTCTCTGACTTATAAAACAAACTGGAATTAAACTTTTTGAGCACTGAAAAACTCAAAAGATTCACACCATAGCTCCTTGTAGAAGATTCTCTTCCCCATTTGAAACAAACATTTATTGTGGAGAAAACTAGCTCAACTTCCTCAGAAACTAGAGAAAAGTTTACTAATTGGATTTTTGTTCAGGCCTTTATTAGCTGAAGTTGGAACATAACGTTCAAGATTTTTAAAGTCAGTGGTGTAACCTTTCCCTGGCTACAGTGACATAAGAACATAGATGGACTGAATAAACCAACACATACTCCAGAGTATGGGAGGTAACCAAAGTCTGATGATCCCAAGGAATGTGGAAGGAGAGAAACCCAACCCCCTCAGCTCACAAAGCATCAATAGCACACAAATGAGACAAGGTGGCTCAAATTTGCTTATAAATGAAACAGAACTAAGATCCCTAGGACAGAATAACATTCAGGCACGCATAGGTAAAGACAAAGAACTGGACTTGGGAAGCTAGCAAGGAGAAAATTATTAAAAACATCTTTTTACAGTAGGAATGGAGTATGTTGATTAACTCAGCAATAAAACTGCTAATACTCTAAGGTAAAAATCAAAGAAAGTTCTTTTTCCAGGAAGTCAAAGCACTCTGTGTACTTTCTGTTGGTGAAAAAAAATTGTGTAAATAAATAACTACCAGGCAAGATGATCACAGCAACCAAACCAAGAGCCAGCCACAACCACCCACCAAGGTAAATTCAAAAGCTGCCTTTTATATGCTTTGTAAAAGAATCCCCAACCAATCAAAACTAAAGCAGTACACACCTGTGTTCAGGTAAGAATTCTGGTTTATCTCAAAATGTAATCCAGAAACACCAGATACCCAGTTTCTACTGCAGCTGAGGCGTTTCTAGTTACAAAGTGAAAGAGAACCTTAGAGGCAAGGGAACTGTACTGACAATCAAATATAATTGATTTTCATTTTCTCTTTTCAAGTTTATAGAAAAGACACAAAACAAGTGTTACAGCTTATTGAAGTCTCAACTGCTTGTGGATTTTACTTACAAACGAGTTTTCCTTCAAGAAAGGTAAACATATATTGAACCCAAACCTGACAATAATTTACTTGTACCACTAAAATGATTTTAACCAGTGAATAGGCTAGCCTTTACCCTCGTTCCACACCTTTTTCCAAGGATGTACAGAAACTTTATATAAGCTATGTCTTAAAAACAAACAGACCTACAATACTGCAAGCAAACAATCAGTCATGCTAGCAGCATATTCACAAACCTGACTGTCCACAGACCATCATTTTACTGATTTAGGAGATGAGATCAAAATGCTCTTAGCAAAGGGGAGCAGGACAGAGAAGGATGGACATTCATTCACTATCTCTTCTTTCCTTATAGCTTATCCCCTCCTCTTCTCTCCAGTGTATTACCATCTTCTTCCAGGATCTTCCATTCACTACCACCCCCAACCCAGTCTTTTTTAAAAAGTAAGAGGGCATGAAAATGGCAGGGTAGGGTCCTTCTTCATCCCACTGCTCTAATTGAGTGCCTGCTCTAGGAAAGGCCCTGTAGGACTGGTCATTCCAAACAAGCTCACAATTCAAGCCACTTTCACATTGAATGGAGGAGAGACTAGCTCCTCACTGTGGCTTTCTCAAAAAGTTGCTTTATATGAAGTCTATGAGGCAATAGGAGCTCTCAAAACATGAGAACCCATGATGTGCCACCCATAGGAGGCACACGCCCAAACATGCACCTGGACATTAGGATTGAGTCTAGCAAAGGGTGGTACTGGCAGAGGAAGCAGCAGCTGGGAAACCTGCTCACAAATCCTCCCCCAAAAACCCCTAAGTTGGGGGATGGTCTCTGACAACCACTTGGCTGGGCAAACACTCCATTTATCATATATGTTTAAATATCAAAGTGTGATGCAGTCAGTGCAGTGATGGGTTTTGGCAAGAACTAAGTGTTAGTTTAACAGCTATGACAACTAGTCAGTCATCAAACATCAGCCATGAAATGACAGTAAAAGCTCAGAGACGCTGATATTTAATGGTATAGAGAAGAGGTGTGGTACGGGCTGCAGAGGGCCGGATCGTAGACATCACTGCAACCAGCTTCAAGCTCCCCCATCCTTGTACCATGCACACTGTGTAGATAAACACCAATATGTTGACCATACATAAATCTTCCAATCACATTTATTAAGACAGTGGTCATCATAAACATCATCTCTAATTAGGAAGATTAGAAATATAAGGTGAGGACTACCCACATTTCATAAAGCTAGAAAAAGTGTAACTACACCTTTGAAAATCACAGATGCTGTTGCTACAGGAACAAGTATTAAAACCTGTGACTTCATTAATAAGAATAGCCTAACTTAAAAATCTGTAGTTGCAGAACTGCTTTTCCCCATGTGCCTGTATAATCCCACTTCAACCGGCACTTCGTTCTCAACTACAACAGCTCCTAGATGACCTGATTCTCCTCCCTAATGTTCCAATCCATTCTGCACACCATAACCAGAGAAGTTCTCCTTCAACATTGCTGTGACCGTGTATTCATGCAATGGATATTTGCTTACTACCTGCAAAATGCAAGACACTGGACAAGACACAAGCTAAACTTCAAAGAGCTTCAAACTCAAGAGAGGTATGGAGCACATTCCCAAATATTCTCAAAGCACAGTATTTGCCCTTAAACCGAAAGTGATTGAGTCCATGGCCCCAAAACACTCTAGGTGTTTTCAACGTCATTTCTCCTTCTGAAGAATTGTACTTGGTTCCCTGTTTCACCACATCTAGGTTTCTCTGCCCAGTTTTCAGTTCTAATGATCTGATCCTTCTTTGCTTATCTAACAAACTATTATTTTTATTGGACACATACGACAGCCAGACTACATTTATTAAGTGAGTTAATTCACGTAAAGTGTTAATAATAACAGTGTCTAGCCAATGGTAAGCACTCACTAAATATTAGCTATTGTTAATACTTAGGGGTGGGTTGACTGAATCAGATATAACTTTCAACTTAGTATTTTAATCATTTCAGGATTTGACATAAACACTGAGGTACAAATTCCTTGAAGGATTATGTAAAGGAAACGATAGCTTCCACTGGAGTTGCCTAGGTTATACAAGTACTCTAAAGACATTTATTTCTATACTAAAAACTTAACATACTAGTTAGCATATTCTATACTAAGAAGGACATTTTTTGAACAATTATAATAACTATAGATAGTGAAGAGATTGCCAACCTAATGGCCAGTATCATGAAATACAACCTGATCCAATTTGTAAGCTGCCAGTGTATCTATAAAAGAAATACTCATTTATTCAATAAATAAACTGTACTTGCTACTGATATGCATGATGAATAGGCATTACCCCATTTTACAGAAATGAAAACTAGAGCATAAAGAGACCATGTGATTTGGTCCAGGTCATACAATTAGCAAGTGATAGAGCATACACCCAGCTGTCCTGACCTAGTGCTCTTCACAAGACTCACTCATTCCTTCAACTACAATTTATTGGACATCTATTGTGTGCTAGACAAAAATCTCTCCCATCCTGGAGGTTAAATTCTAGTTGGGGGAGATAGATAACAACAAAATAAATACATAGAGTGCATAGTATATTAGATGGTGGCCAGTGCTTTGGAGAAAAATAGAGGTGTGAGATAGCAGATCAGGATGAGGGGAAGATGTGACCATTTTAGATATGGTCACTAAGATGACTTGTGAGCAAAGACCTGCAAGAGGTGAGGGAGGAACCAGGTGCACAGCTGGGGTTCTGGGTAGAGGGGAAGGTCAAGAGTAAGAAGCCCAGTGTGCTGTAGGAGGAGAGTGAGGGGGAGGCGTGGGGAGGCAATGGGCTGAGGGAGGCAGACCATAGAGGACCTCAGGGAACACCGTCAAGGCTTGGTTATTAAGCTGCCTGAGAAGGAGAGCCAGTGAAGAGCTTCAAGCAGCAAAGTTACACGGCATGACTTACGTTTGGTGTTTAATAGGGTCATCGAGGCTGCTGTGTTACAGTGAGCCTCATTGAGGTGGGGTGCGGGGCACACAAAGGTAGAAGCAGGGAAACTGGTTAAGAACAGACCGCAATAGCACCCGGCAGCCTCTCTTCATCAGGCCTAGCACCGTCAATTCCATACCGCCTCTCTGTTCACTAATCACAACTTTATTACTTGGTCAAAACAGTCACGATCAAATGTTTTTACAAAATGCTTGATTGAGTGGGTCAATGGCAAATAGCAGGCTGCCACCAAAAGGGTTCCCACAAACTGAACCCTCTCTTTTGCTACACTCAAAAAAGTTCAGAGTTGGGAGCACTGGTAGTAAACACACAATGCTACCTAGAACCCATCATTCTTTAAGCCAAATTCAGAAAGCATTTGTTTGGCACCTTGGCCTGTGCCAATAGCACTGTTAACAGAGTCCCAGATAGGTTATGTGCACTCATTCAGCAAGCATTTATTGAGCACTTAGCCTTGGGGATAAAAAATGATATATAAGACTAGGTCTCTGTCCTAAGAAACTTCACAGTCTAGTTCAAGACATAGACAAGTAAACAAATAAGTATAATCCAGTGTATGATAAATGCAATTACACAAGGATGATGAAGGTAGAGAAATAACAGAAAGGGAGTAATTAGTTCTGCCCTGAGGGGATCAGGGAAGACATCACAGAGTCTTTTCAAGGTTAAGTAGGAAGTCACCAGGCAGAAGAGGGGATTGGAGCATCCTGGCACAGGGAATGGGAATGGAGGGCATAGGAGATACAAATTTCTAGAGTTGTGGTAGAATCTGTTTGCTATTTCTACAGGGCATGGGAGGAGGGAGATGATGTAGGGTTTCAAGCCCTCCTAAATGATATGGGCTTCATATCTCTAGGCAAGGGGGAGCCAGAGAAGAGTGACCCAATTATATTTGTATTTTAGGAAAATCATTCTGGTAACAGTGTAGATAGACTCAAAGATGGATCAAAGGAGGACAAGAATGGAAATAGCAAGAGAAGAGAGGAGACCACTCAGAAGTCCAGTAAGAGCTGATGAGGGCCTGCTCTATAAGGATGGACAGATGGGTGCAGACACAGCAGATCTTTAGGATATAAAACTGATGAGAATGGCACTAAGTATTTGATAGGGTAACTTGGAGCTTTTTAAAAACTCTAATTTGATAGAAAATATTATAATTAAACCAAAAAAAACCCCCCAAAAACCCTGAAATTACATGGAAATAAAACACATTCTCCAACAATTGTAAAAGACTTATAAAAATTAACCCTAATTAATATGCAGGGTCTTTTTACATTACTTTTAAAATAACCATTTGTAAAGATCAATTTCAAAAAAAAAAAAGTTTCCACAACTCAGCAATTATATTTCAATGGAAAAGAACACAGGTTACTCACTTCCAAACCCAAACCCTGACAATAAGTTACTTTTATCACTCTATTTCTAGTAATCTAAATAAATGTCTAATTCTCAAAACAAACCCACAATTTTTTTTAAAAATTTAAAGTAATAAAAGAAGGATATTAGATAAAATCATTTCAATAGAACTTCAACAATTTAATTACCAAATAAAGAAATTTTTGCAATAAAAAAGGCAGTGAGATAATAGAGGTTCCCAAGTTCGAAAGAAAAAAATAATCAAAGGTCAATAAAGGGCAGTCTCAATGGACCAGATAAAATATTAAGTGGCACTCGCTGTCTGTCTCTTTCACAGAATGTCAACTTCAGTAGGAAGTAATTGGGGAAACATTACATACACTGGTCTCTTTTGTTAAGATACCAGGATAAACACTGGTTAGCTATTTTTCTGATGTACAGAGTAACCCTCAAAATAAAAAAAACGTATTTATATAGTTTTACTCACAAATTTGGGATGCTGCTTTGACAATATTTGCCAATATTTTTTAGGCTTCCTCTATGCCATAAAGAAGCAATTCTTAAGTCCCATAATTTTAAAGATTTTATCAAAAATAAATCATAGCTATTTACATGGAAACAGGATCTTGACTCTTGACCTTGCTGCTTTTAGACTTCCATGCCATTTTTCTCCATTGTAATATCTGAAATACTGCTAACCTAATTATACACAAGGATCCTGCTCTCTGCAACTATTTTATTGGGGGGGGGGAATTGGGATGAAATTACTTTACATACAGCCAACTCCCACACTCCAGATTGATTATCTAGTGTATGGATTATTCATTACCCTTGACACCTAGCAAGGCTATTCGCTGGCCGTTTTTGTAGTGGCTGGGAAGGAAGGGCCCTGACATTCAAATGATTCAAATCTGGTAATGTTTCTAGTCCATAATGATAAAGTCCAGAAGGAAATGATGAAATGTTGTTTTAAACAAGGCTTTGCATGTCAATGACCGTCTCTATCTGAAGATCTGCCAATACCAGGATCATCAATCATGACTCTGTCCAGCTAAATGGAGAGCTGGGGCTACAACAAAACATGCTCTGCTCAATGAGAGGACACCCCATTGTTATTCCACCTCTTTTGGTTTGATTTGAGCCAGCAAGAAAAGAGAAGCACAGAATAAACACCACTAGTCATTAGTTTTCCTTGAGAACCTTCCACAGTGAGCGCTGCAAAAGAAGCACATACTTGTTAAATCGTGTTTAATTAAATGGTAACAGCCATAAAACCATGCAAAACACGAAAATGTTCCAGATAAAGTATCTTTATCTGGACCTTCTCATCTAGGTCATTCCTGTTACACTTTTTCAGAATTATCTTACATTTTCTCTTTAACTCTCCTTTAGATTCCTTATCTGCTTCTCCATTTAAGTATGAACTCCCTGACTTCAGGGCCTGTGTGCTATCTTCCTTTGCATCCTGCACACAGTACTCAGTAATAATCCCCCAGTAAATGCTCTCACAACTCCACATGGAAAGCTACCTATTGTCTAATCTACAACTGCATTCCACTTTTTTAACTATACAGAAGATACTGACTTATACCCTTGATTTTATGGATAATTAAGTCAAAGCATCATCTACTATTGTAGTAGGTCATATCACACTAGGAATATAAGAACTAATAATTGCTCTTACCCAATTCATTCCTATCTCCCTGAGTACAAATGTCAATACAGAGAGTTTTGAAACTTGTCATGTGGCGTAACAGAAGAAAACATACAGGTGCTTACTAGTGATTGCTTCTTACATATAAATATGTAACTCCCTTTTTTTTTTAAATTTTGAGACAGGGTCTTACTCTGTCACCCAGGCTGGAGTACACTGGCAAAATCATAGCTCACTGCAGCCTTGAACTCCTGTATTCAATTGATCCTCCAGCCTCAACCTCCCGAGTAGCTAGGCCTACAGGCACACATCATCAGGCCCAGGTATTTTTTCCTTTTTTTAGAGATGGGGTCTTGCTATGTTGCCCAGGCTGGTCTCTAACTCCTGGCCTCAAGCAATCCTCCCATCTCAGCTTCCCAAAGCACTGGGATTACAGTCATGAACCATCACACCCGGACATAATATGTATCTTCTAATTGCTTTTTAAGCTCAGGAATAGTAGTCTAAGTAGAAAGATGCATATTAGTAGCTTCTAATCTTATAAAAAGATACTACCAAAGAAATGTCAAGCATTGTAATTTTATTTTTAGTTTCTTGATTATAAGGGACAACATTAAATTGTAAAGCTATGGATTTGTTGTACTGATAGAAATCCATAGGGGTAATCACTTTAAAACTTTATTTTGATGTCCTTGATAAGCAATCCAGCATAGAATTTCCCTATTAAAAGATCTTCTGTCTTAGAAAATGAATGTGTGTCTTTTACAACATACTATCTGCACTGATAGTGGGAAGTCAGCGGGCTAATGGTGCAAAGCAATGATACCGGGAGACATGGGCAGGGAACAGGCAAGCAGGTGGCCTTGCAGCAGCTGCTGGAGAAAGAGAAGGCCAGGAGGCTGTGGAACCAGACTCCCACCAACCAGAGATCCCAGGGGGGACCGCTGATGTGAGGCTGGCTTGTTAAGCTAAAGTTGCCCTGCCTCTGGCTACCATGGCTTTACGGTAGTGTGGGGAGCGAGGAGGGGAGGAGGGAGAGTAGGATTTTAGAAATCTGTATAAATCAAAAAATGTTAATGTAAGGGAGGACGGTTAGGGAGTAAACTGAAAGGAAGGTGGATTAGGATGCACATGATCTGGGCAGATAGATATAAAAGGTGGCATACATTCCCACCACACCAATGTGTCTTCTAAGGCATATTTATTCACAACCAAATCCTAATGTGGCCATTCTTAGTACTGACTGATAATCTTTGCTAGGGTTTCAGCTTATCTGATGCACTTAAGAAAGAACTTCAATCTGTATAGTTTTTCTTCCAGACTTTTCCTCTTTTGATCTGCTAGTGTAAACAAATGTCACCTCTGCATTTCTCCAAAGGAAAGAACTATATGGAATAAAGATCAACTGTTATAACATGCCCCTGAGACAATATGTCAAAGTTAGAAGCCAATTTCCTTTTGTAAGTCAAATGTGAACATAAAATATAACATCGAATTTTTTACCTATAGGAAGCTTTTTAAGGATTTCAACTCCATACGTCAAAAATGATAATATTCTTCATGGCCAACTATTTCTAAAAACCATATAAACTTATACACTGTGTTGTGTCCCTATTTATCTTCATGAGGGTACCGTATCCCCTATTACATTAAGGGATAAAGGGTACAATATTTGGTACTGTTATCTTAGCAAGTCCTTCCTTCACTTCACAAGTCACCATGTCCTTTACAATGACTTCTTTATTTTCTATAAGTCAAGTGTACAGTATTTGCTTTATTTCCCAACTAAAACTAATACATGCAAATTCACTCGCTTTCTTTTAATGTTAATTTAGATGAAGCACCTATAATAGAAATCCTAAAGCCACATGCTCACATGTACACAATCTTTAACAGAAACTTGACAGCAGTTGACTTAAAGTAAAACAAGTCCTAAAAAGCAACCTTCGACAAAGACCAAAGGAATCAAAACTACACCCTCTTGTAACCACAGTACTACTGTATCCACCCTTCAAACATTTTTGCTTCAAACATTACAACCCAACCATTTACCAAAACCACAGCTTATTCCTGATTTAGAAAAGTAAAGTTCACAGACTTACTAAACTACACAACTCCAGCCAGAAAGCACAAATGCCTTTTCTAAGCCTGGCAGTTATACAGCACCTGAACTAAAACCCCACATTTTACAGCTTGGAATGAGCAGATCACTGTTGACCACCTTCTTGACATAATAAACAACTCACATCTTCAAAAAGTATTAACTAGTCCTAGTCCGTCTAGTGCCATAGCTTAATAGACAAGAACAAATGGTTACACACACATCATCCCTGAAGAAGGGTTGCATTTAATTCTCAGTCTGTGCAATATAATTACTGTACGCATAAGCACATATTTAACTTAGTTGATTGTCTCACATTTCAGCAGTTTTGCTTCCCAAAAGAGGGGGAAGAACAGGTCTCTGAAAGAGTCCAGCAAGGTTTCTCTTGGCACAAGGAAGAATGTGATAAACAGGGAAAACACAATCACGCGGAATGTCTGGACTAGGTCCCTTTGTAATACTTAAATAGCGCTCCCCTACTGGGCTTTGCCACTGCACCGAATGGAGCAACCATTTTAAAGCTTAACAATTCGGTCTCTACACACTCTAACAGGAAGAACTCAGCAATTCTAAATACAAAATAGGGGTGTGTTAAGAAATATTGAAATATTTCCCTCTCTCCCAGCAGGACTGGTATTTTTCTTCACCTTGAGGGAGGCAAAACATGCTAATCCTGAAAACAGAGACCAACACTGGTCTGAAAAGAAACTTGATAGAAATCCAGTTACTCCTTTGGGCCGAGATACCAAGGGTAAGCGCCTGGGTGTGTTCATTTTCCCCAACGTCACAGCCCAACACCTGTTTAATTCAAGTGTTCATGTAATTCATCAATCTTCTTAGAAGAAAGATGCAAGAAGATTATCCGTGATTCCCAAAGTTCTCTCAGTGTCAGTGTCCATGTTCTAACCCCATCCTCGTAAGAGCAGAAGATTCTCTGTCTGGTGCTGGTTTACCATTGAACTTTTCACAAGTCACGTGAGCATGTGGATCTGAAGAAGGAAGCGAGTGTGCTTGAGGACAAATAAACAGCTATTTTATCCTTCTTCGAAGGATACCATCTCAAGCTGCATCTAGCTGGAAGAGCATTTTTATTTTAGACACGGAAACAAATGAATGACGCTGAACTCCAATACGAAAACAAACGAAAAAGGAACTCCTAACGGGGGCAAAAATCACGAAGGGAAATCAGTGATAGAAACAAAGACTTCTACATAACAAACTTTTGAAAATGTTTGAATTAAAAAAAAAAAAATCAAGTCACCTTTTCTGGGCTGGGTTCTGTATATCCAGTTCTCATCGTCCGCTTCCACCTGCTGCCCACAGACCGAGAGCTCTCCATCACTGCGAAACAGCCTCTTTGTCTGCCTGGACAAGGAGGAGAAATTTATCCAACTCACAGCGCGTGAGAGCGAGCCTGCCTGTGGCTTGAGTCTGAAGGAACCTGAAGAGCGTTCCTTTTTCATCTTCTTTCACATCAAAATCGCCTAGAGACAAAGGACGGCCCCACAGACAAAAAGCTCCGTGTTTTAAATTGGTCCGGGTCCTTCCCAGGGGCCTGTCGCTTCCCACTTACTCTGTCAGGCACAGCATATCATGCAAAAAGATTGCTTCTGTGTCACCCAGTTAAAAAGAAAAGGAAAATAAGGGGTTAAGAAAGAGGGGGGAAAAAATGTTCTCCCCTAGGCACACCGTGGTACTCGTTTCTAGATCAGCATCAGCGATATCCACAGCCACAACATCAAAATAAGTAAAAGCACAATCTCAAAACTGAAGCGGGGCGTTCATTTCAGGAGCACTTGTCAGGACTTTGCGAAGAACAGAACCCAGGCACTCGGCTCTGGTGAGCCCCAGCATCCCAAACTGTAATCCTGCCCCGCTCCCGGGCATCCTTCCCCACAAGGGCAGGGAGCTAGCCGGCTGCTGCAGAAGGAAGGAACTCCTCGCCCTGGAGAAAAACCCAGCCTGGCACCCGATCTAAAGTTCACCCACACAGGTTACTCGGGAGAAATCAGAGTTCAGCTCACTTGCCCCAGCACAGCGCAGAATCATAAACCGCCCACTCGCCTCCTCCCAGTCTGCGCAGCGCGCTCGCTGGGAGCCGCAGGACTCCGCAAACAATAAACCAGGCGGCGTGGCTATTGCTTGGATCACAGAGCCAGCACTCCCGCGAAAGGGGATAGGCTTTCGCCACACCAAAGGCACCTCATTGGAGACAGAAAACTCCGCCCCTCCACAGTCAATACTTCAGTGGCAGCTCAAACTTCTGAACTCTAGCAAAGCTGTGGATACACAAGTCTGTGTGGAATACAGACTTCTGGGGATAAAAAGAAAGAACTGGCTTATTATCTGCAAGTGCGATTTTGAGAAGAGGTTTAATACAGGATATAATTATGTACATATCCAGCACTTCTAACTGAATGTAGGAATGCCATCATCTGAGGAAATATGCTTTCAAAGAGAATAACATCCACCCAGCTATCACTTCACTCCCAGCTTTCAGCAAAGGTGAAATGCAGCCATTATGCACCTGTAGTCGCCTCTCCTGCCTGTCATGAGCAGCCAGAGTGTGGGGCTAAGGACTCTCCTCTGCCCCCTCACTGGCAACTCCTGGGGGTCATTCCTCCCCAGCCTTCAGTGATCATCCTATCACGGAGAATCATCATCTCAGAGATATGATAGTGGCAATTAGCTGCAGGCTCTAGCCCTAAAACTCCTCTGCAAACTATCTAGAGACACATCTTGCAATGCATTTGGGTGTAGCATTTCACTCAAGGCCAACTTACTGTAATTCCAAGGCCCTAGGAATGTTTAAAGTCCCTGCAACTTTCCATCATACAGACTTCAGTCAACATTCCCTTCCCCAAAGTGTTATTTGGAATAAGGCGAATAAGTAGAGAACTAGGTCCATCACACTTTGCTTTACTCAGCATTGATCAAAGATATTAAAATAATAAATTGCAATCACAAATAAACTATTAAAAATTATAAAAGTAGGAATTTGTATCAAACATCTCCAATTCACTGAGATTTTTTTTTAAAAAGGCTCTCCAATCTTACTGGGACTGGACCATTTGTAGAAGAAAATCAGAACACCTGGAAGTGCTTCTAGGGTGGGCAGTTCATACCACACCATGAAAATGACAACAGAGGACAGGTACTACTAAGGGTGAAGCTACAGAACAGCCCAGGTGGCACAGATATAGACTCTGTTTAAAAGCTAAATGGGCCCATAAGAGATCGTGTAGTTTAAACCCTTCAATTTACAGACAGAAAAACTTGGGTCTAGAGGCAGTATGTCACACCCAGTGTCACACAGAGGAGTCAGTAACCGGAACCAGACTGTGTCAGACATCACTGGGATCAGAGCTTCACAGTTACCAGGGATGCTTGCTACACTGCCAACTGCTCTGGGCCTGTTTCAGTTATTAATTGGAATGATAATTCTACCTTGACCACTATTATAAGGGCAAAAAATGATATAATTATGCATAACACCAGTGGCTAACATCAAAGTTCAAACATCTGGTACATCCTTTCTGAGTGAAAGATACTTTTTGAGAATCTCAAAATATAAAATGAAAAGTAAAAAAACAAAAAAGAATACCTCACCAGAAAATCCATAAACACTCCACAAATGCCATTTACCATTTCAGAGGTTCATGGGACCCCCCCCCAACACACATCTATGTACACTCAAAGGGTCCACGGAGCCCAAACAATGAACATAATTCTCTCCTCCCAGTTGTCTACATTCTACAGCTGTATTTTTAATTTAGAAATATCTAAGCTCTGTAATAAACCTATGCTGTGCTTTATATACCGGAAATGCTGTGCAGAGCTTTTTCTCAACCCCCCTCCTTGGAGTGTGCACACATTACAACAGCATGGACGAACTGGTGTCATTAGTAACCAGTGAGCTTTCCTCTAGTACCCCATCCCTGCACACAGCAAAGAGCTAATGGGAGAGGCTAAAGAAATATTTACTGCCAAGCAACCAAAAATGATAAGTGGTCCATTCAGGGGCTAGATTCATGACTCTCCCTCAGAGAGTCCACTTATGCTGGATTTGCAGAAACTGTGTTGCCACAAACCCCAAGACCTAGTGATACACTTGCATGATAACCGATTCTCTGTCTAGTAGCTAGTCCATGTTTCTGTTATATTGGGCCTTGATTATTAAATCTTCATTTATGTAAGAGAATGTCAAATAAATTAACTACTTTTACAACTGGATCAGAGTTCCTATTGGCCAAGAGAGAATGTAATGGTCTAAATCAGCTTTGGAGGAAATATTTAGATTTTAACTATCCATGCTAGATATGTACTACAATTAGCTTAGAAAGTCCTAAATCAGCTTCTTAAGAAGCTATTACACTCATTCAAATTATATTTATTTAGCAAATATGATGAAGCACACATTTTAATTACCAGGACTATCAACCCAACAGCCATACAAATCCTCCCAGCAGGAGGGCCATGGCTACTTTGTGCCACGAGGTTCATGTATATTATTGCTAATCTCCACAATAACCCTGCCATGGAAAATCTCTACTTTTTCAGTATAATAGTTTTTTTCAAATAACTTCAGCTAGAATCTTCAAAGTAATAAAAACATCTTAATTTAACCATTTTTCCCCCATGAAAATCTACAACGGAACACACTCTGTAGACCCTGCGTACAGACATGCTGAACAGATTTGATCCATGCTCACACTGTGCTGCGCTTCCCCACGCCCCTCTCACTGTCAGGCTGTCAAACTGAAACTCCTGCCGTCACCACGTGTGCCAATAACTGCTCCCTGCCTACCACTTTGCCATGGCTGAGCTTCAGGCATTGGGAATCAGATAAACAAGATTGCTTAAATTACATGTTTAGTGGGAGTCAATGCAGGCTCGCGGAATAAATGCATAAGCTTCGTAGAATGGCTTTGTCGCATCTGCCTCCTGGGCCAGCATCCTTGTCCTTTACCACCGGGGATGTGAGCCCAAGGGTTGAAGAGGCTGGAGGAGTAACCCGTGGATAATGACTCTCGGGTGGATCTATACCAGGTTTATGATTGATTGCCTCTTTTATATCAATTTCTCAGCACTTGAGGCTCACTACCCCATCATTACTGACAAAAAGACAAGAAATTACTCTGCATTATCTCAGAAATGATTTAAGTAATACATTAAGGAAAAGTTAACTATAAAAACTAGAAGCACCAGAACATATTACTAGGGTAAGTTCTAGAGTCCTCTCCCTTGGGAATTCCTAAATCAAATACCCATTAATTTGGAAAGATTTCTTTATGTTTCTAACAAGAGTCAAAGAGATAGACTGAATAAGTTTGGAAGGTCCTTGCCGAAAGACGCAGTATTTCATGTCTCCATATATACCAGCATCCTTAAAAAGGAGCTTAGCTCAAATGAAAGTTTTTGATTTAATAAAAATTGTTACACAGGACAGGAGATAGGATTAGACAAATCCGTCAACCCGATCAGGCATGTGATTGTTCTACTCGCCATCTGTGGAAAATGCCAGCCAAAGTAGGAGCTAATTTCAAGTGCCATCAGTTTTTTGGCCTCAAAGGCCACAAATGAGCACTGTGACTTTTAATTTCCATGTGTAGCTTGTCTGCCCTGTCAAACCTAAAAGGGAGATCAAGAGAGGCAGGACCCTTAAGTTAGAAATGCATGAGACAGTGCTGGCTGGCTAGAGTCGCTGGGCTTGGCTGGTGTGGCAGGGAGTGGGGCACACGGAAGGCGTAGGAACAGAGACAATGGTGGAAAAAAACACGTACAGCAGTGAGCAGAACTGCTCTAAACTGCGTCCTGTTCTAAAGCAGGGAGCAGTGAAGTGTGGCCCTCATCAGATTACCGCATGAATCACCCAGACAACCCACAGGGACCTTTAGCTTCTAGGACAGGGCACAGGTTTTCCAACTGTCAGCTGTGTGAATAATTTAAGAGTAGATTTAAATGGAAATCTTTCTATGAGGTAATTTGTACACACTAATAGTGAAAGCTTATCTCAACATCAAAAGTGAATAGTTTGAGCCAGATATTTATAACCAAAAAAAAAAAACCAAAACAAAACAATCCCCAAACCATATTACTCCTAGGACCACAGCAAAAAAGCTCCCCCTGGTACACGAAATCCTCCTTCCCTTATCCACCTCCCACCTCCAAAGAATTAAACAACTGGACTCAAGGAAGAAGTCATGGAAGACAAAACACAGTAATTACCTGTTCAGAGCCAGCTCTATTTTCAGGTTCCCTCACCTACCACTGCTTCAGTATTTAAAAGAAAGAAAAGCACTGCCTTTTCATTAAACCCTGGTTTAAAAGTCATAGATGCCTTTCAATGGAATTAATGGTGTTGCTCCCCTCAAATGGCAAATGCTTATGGGTACAAATCATCACAAGCCTAACTGCCACCTTTCAATGTCTTCGTGTCTGAAGAGAACAGATCTGACATCCTAGGCCTTAGCCACACTGTCCCGATGGAATCACTTGATACAGGAGCAATGTGGCAGACTACGGCCCTCAATCCCCTAGGCGGAGCGCACCGCAAAGGGATAAAGCCTGTCCCTCGCACAGAAGCCACCACTGACAGAGAACGTGGGCTGTCAGAGGCTTGGTGAGCAGTCGATAACCAAGAATGAAAATCTGTACCAACCTTAACCCAGAAAATGTCCCAATCCAAGGTGTTCAGATGGGATGGAACCCTAAAACTAGGCATCAACTTTGAAATTCTTCTGATATAAGAAGACCAAGGGTAAATCTATTCTGAAATAGACATAAAATTCTAAACAAAAAAAATTTTTTTAAATCATGATTTCCTTTGTTCTCGATACCTTTCCTGTGGCCTCTCCAGTGATCACTGTAGTTGTTTCTTCTACCTAGTCAACCAGGTTTGTTTTTGTTTTTGCAAACTTTTTTAAGCACATAAATCACAGGAGATCTTACTGAAATGCAGAATGTGATTCTGGCCTAAGGAAGGGGCTGAAATTTCGAACTCCTGAAAGCACCCCGATGAGGCCAGTCCATGGACCACTTTTAAATTAGCACAGCACTAGAGGGCAGGGAGCTCCTCTGTCATCCTCCTGTCCCTTACAGCACCTGACACACAGCCAGCATTTAACTCTCGTTGGTCACAGGGTGAGTAATGGAACCATCCATCGTTTCCACGTTACCTCTTTCTTTGGATCTTAAGGTTAGAAGATAATTAGATTTCAAGGTTAGAAGATAATTAGACCTTTACAGCGATCATTCCTTTATGACTAAATCACAAAAAGCAAAAGCAAAATTTATAAACTGGCAAAAACTATATAATCTGAATTAAAGGGTTAATAACAAAATCCCATTATTCATATAGTTATACTGTTTCACTCTGGGAAGAAAGAAGGTTATTAACGAATAGGCTGTGTGCTGTTCTTAATTTGTGAGGTCATCTACATTGCTTCCATCCACCGAAACTCCAGTGATCCTGCCCAGAACCCCCTGGTACAATCAGCAGTGAGCCAAGACCAAAAAGCAGCCACCTTCTACCTGATAATCCACACAGACAGGCTGGGACCGCCTGGGTTCCACCAAGTGAATTTAATGGCTCTGACAGTGGAACATTTTTTTTTTATATCAACTTTTCCTGGTAGATATTTAAGATAATTTTTCAGTCAACCTTAAGTGACCTTCTAAAGAGTTTATTCTATTTAACTCTATATTTAAAACTATATTCACTATGACTCTATAGTACTACCCTGAATATATCTGATTTTTTAAAGACATTTTATCAATTCAGCCTACTTTTATTATGCCACTACTACATGCTAAATACATGTTATATATTGCTGTTACCAGCAGTGATTTCCAGTGAACCAGATAAATCTTACTTCTAACAATATAAGTTAAAGGGATTGGGTACAAAGTATCCAAAATTCTTTAATCAGTGGCACTCAGTAGACAAGGAAAGAGACTGAGATGCAAATACACATATTTAGGATTACTGCAACCCCCAAGGAATCTGTATGTGGGTCATCTCCAGAGATGGGCAAGAGCCCAGTTAAAAGGATCAGTTCACAAACTGATTGATCTCTTGCTGGGAGATCAGCCAGCCAGGCTGATTCTAAACCACAAAGGATAGGGCCCTGCACTAGAGGAGTATAAAAAGTGTTGTAGGAGACAGATATGCACAGTTACTTCTAACATAATGCAAAAAAGGAAATATAAGAAATAAGCAGGAGGTCTGAGTCCAGCCTCTGGGGGTCTGAGTGAGTTCTTTGGGATGAGAAACACTCTCTGAGTGGAGTTTTCTAGTATTCAGGGGGATCCGGTCAACCAGTGGTATCTTAGTAAACCCGCTCTCCCAGGTGGGGGCGGGGGACGCGGCAAACCATGATTGGTAGCACCTATTTGCCAATCTCCCTAGTATAAAGACTCCCAGCATCGCCAATTTTTTAAGCTACCAACAATTTAAAAATCTGCTTGCTAAAATCTTGAAAATTTAAGAGCTGCCTCTCACAGCCAGCTTGGTCCACTTGGTCCACTTAGTGGTGACCTGTGGGTATCTCTACTCCCCCTCCTAGGACCAGCAAGGGGGGTCCTAGCTTATCTTTCTCATGGCCAGGGCACCAGAGACAAGTGCTGCACACGCCTCTTCAGCAGGGGGACTGCCAACATTCCACTGGCCAAAGCAGGTCACCTGCCCAAGCCCAACAGCATCAGGGCAGGGAAATACGCTCCACTCAGGAAGTGAGGGTAGGCAGGTAGGGTGGGTGCATATTTCTGAACCTCATTTACCACTAGCATCTGCTGGGCAAGTTGCAAGCGTTAAAAATGCCATAAATACCATTCCTGACTGCAGGGATTATTAGATCATGTTAGGTGCCCCTGCTATGAGTTCCCATAATACTCCTCGCAGAGAGATGCTGCTGTTAACCTATCACATTTGAAATTATGCATTTGCCATTCAAGACTGTAAACCAACCAGGAGGGAGAACTGAGGCTTTTGTCACTGTGTGCACAGAACCTGGCACACACTAAGCACTAAATCAAGGCTGGTTACACTGAACCGGTCGATTATATGCTCTTCATCATCATGTTCAACTCTCTCCTGGCAAATGTACTCCAGTTTTTTTTACTGGACTTTGATATTCTCTCACATAAAATGCTAGAGTAGAGACAAGAGCCAGACAGTAAATATTTTAAGGTTTTGACAACTCTATGGTTTCTGTTGCAACTACTCAATCTGTCACTGTAGCAAAAAAGCGGCCAGACGATATGTAAACAAAGGAGGGTAGCTGGGTTTCAATAAAACTTTATTTACAAAAACAGGTGGTGGGCTTTGTTTGATCTATAGACTATAGACTCTGGATTAGGAAAAGTATCAATGGTGCTCAGAGTTGTGTAGACTGCCCAGGCAGGGAAAGTTCAAACCAATGTTCCCCACATGTGCTCCTCAGGACACCTCTACCACAATCACCTAGAATTGTGGTGGGGGTTGGGTCCTATTTAGTAAATGCGTTTGGGAAGAAACCTAGGAATCTACATTTAAACAAGCTTCAAAAATGCATCTTACATACGTTAAAATTTGGGGAAATCATGGATTTCAAACTGTTAATGACAATTATGGGTAAATATGCAGAGTTGAAGTTTCTACTCATAATTTCACTGAAAATGCACAAGCATTATACCATAAGTAGACATATAGTACAAAATGAATAAAGGATAGATGAAGATGATATCCTGAAAATATTATCAGTGGATATTATAAGCAGGGCAGCATAGTGGGTTGTTTTAATTATTGTTTATTTTTTATTTTCTATTTTTCCATCATTTGTATGCTAAACATACACTGTAAACTTTTTAATCATCTAATTTCTAATTCTCATTTAGAATTATTTTATTTTTGTTTTTGTTTTTGAGACAGGGTCTCACTCTTTTGCCTGGGCTGGAGTGCCATGGCATCATCATAGCTCACTGCAGCCTCGAACTCCTGGGCTCAAGTGACCCTCCTGCTTCAACCTCCTGAGTAGCTGGGACTACAGGTACGCATCACCACCAGCAGCTAATTTTTGTAGAGACAGGGTCTCATTATGCTAGAATTATTTTAAACTAGAGAAAAGGAGAGAAATCAGCACTGATTTAATCATTAACAGTTTGCCATATTGGCAGTTTCTTTTTTATTTTTATTTTTTTGAGACAGAGTCTCACTGTTGCCCGGGCTAGAGTGCCATGGTGTCAGCCTAGCTCACAGCAACCTCAAATTCCCGGGCTCAAGCGATCCTTCTGCCTCAGCCTCCCGAATAGCTGGGACTACAGGCATGCGCCACCATGCCTGGCTAATTTTTTCTATATATTTTCAGTTGTCCAATTAATTTCTTTCTATTTTTAGTAGAGACGGGGTCTCACTCTTGCTCAGGCTGGTTTCGAACTCCTGACCTTGGGTGATCCTCCCACCTCGGCCTCCCAGAGTGCTAGGATTACAGTCGTGAGCCACTGCGTCCTGCCTTGCCTAACTTTCTTTAAAATAAAATGTTACAGATAAACAAACATCCCTCCCTTCCCCTGTCTACCAGTGGTAATATTATTCTAAACTTGGTATTTTTCCCAAACAGGTTTTCTCACGCTTTTTCTATGTACCTATGTGTTCATCAACAAGATATGGTAGTATTTTGTGTGTTTAAGCTTCACAAATAATATTATAACTGCCCAAATCATTTTAAAATCTATTCTTATAATATTAAAAACTTTCCACTCACTCTGCAACTAAAGGAACCATGGACTCAGTACTGCTCATAAACCAGGTCACCTGGTCTTTTTCCTACACTCTTGTTTGAGGCAGGTGTCCTCAAACTACGGCCCATGGGCCACATGCAGCCCACCGAGGACATTTATCCGGCCCACCCTGCCTGTCCTGCTTAGCAGCCGACTTGTCCCGGGCGGGCCCACAGTGCGCATTCTCCAACGGTCTAAGGGACAGTGAACTGGCCCCCTGTTTAAAAAGTTTGAGGACCCCTGGATTAAAGGAACACTTCGCAGGTGAATGTATCTAAAAACTGATCTCTAAGTTTTTATATGTGATACGCAAATTTGCTTAAGGGTGTGGCCCTTTGTGTTTCTCTCACAAATTTATTAAATTTAAACCTATTAAAATTTTACTCATTGTATAACAATGTTTTCTTTAAAAACTTAACAAATTTAAGCTTTCTGGGACACATGGAAACATACAAGCAGAATATAAAGACAGCTTTATCCTTATATGTTTTTCTCTTTCACAACGATTTTTATAGCCATCAGCACTGCCAACACTGTCAACAGTCCTTAAAATCTCCAAGTACAAAGGCGATTTAGAGAAGGGGAAGCCGATTTGATAAGGACTCCTTCCGTTGTCCCCGTGCAATCACATTTGTCAGAGTCTTAAAGGATAAGGAGAAACTTAGAAAACAAAAGGTCTAAGGAACACTTAAGACACTCAGAAATTTAGGGCTGAAACACTTATTCCCCGGAGTCAAAACTGGATATGTTAAATCAAGAGAACTTCTGTTACTATAATACGCTACTCTAAGATACGCCGTCAAAAAGAACTTCAAAGGAGGATGAAGTGCTTCTGCAGAATAAACACCAGGCCCTTCCCACCGAGGGCAGGCTGGAGTGGGCTGATGGAGACTGGCCAGCACAAAGGAAGGCATTCGTTCTAGAAAGTGTCCTTTCTAACGACCCTCCTCCCCAGTCAGCACACTGGCATCTCCCGGAAACACAGGAGAACTGTGACAGAGCTGCCTCAAAAAGTACCCCTGTGAAGAAGGACCACAGGTCCTCTGTTCCCATTGCTACGTTCAAAGCCCTGCATGCCTAGCACATCGGGACTTTATTTCTTAGAGTTGTTATGAAAACTAAATGAGAAAATACTGACATTATTAGCACTCAATAATTAGCAGGTTATTTGCAGCCATAACAGCAGCAGCAAAGAGGTAGCAGGTGACCCATGAGTCCTTGAAGGAGATGTGGCTGGTGGACAGGCAGAGGTGACCGGCTAAGGCCAGGAGCAGTGATTACAATGACATCTGGCATGTGCAGTGAAGGAGGGAGAGTCAGATTCCCATCAGGAAAACATTCTCCCGCAGGGAAATATTTAACTCATGCCAGAACTGTGAGGGAAAGAAGTGAGCACCCAAGTCGCACCTACAAAAACGCAATTTTAAAAATAACCTCACTTGTGTCATTTTGCCTCGTTGTTGGACACATTTTTCTTCCCAAAATGAGGTGAGGCAATGAATGGTTCAAAGAAAAGTGTGAAATCTTGACAAGTTAAAAAAAAGAACTACAAAAATAGTGTAGGTATAGCTACCTTACCTAATAAGGAATGTCAGTTATTGAAAATAGTTGAAAATTTAAAACAATAGAAAACTCCAAATTATACACACATTCACTCACTCACTCAAAATGTTCCAGGCATTTCTGAAGTTTGCTTTACTGATAATTTTTCTAGGGGAAAAAAATGAACACAGAAGTACCAGGCACTGTACAGTTCCATAAAACACACATTTTCATAGTTGATAAGAAAATGCTTAGCTAAAAGTAAGTTACATTTCAAAATAAGGGGAGGCGGAAAGGTAATGACATCAACAACATAGGACAACACCAGTTATTCAGCATGTAGGAAATTATAACAGGGTATAACCTGTATTTGAGATACAGAAAGTGATATCACTTAAGAATTAACTAAGTCACTTAATAAACATATAAGTAATAATATGCCATCTTCAGAAGAGGCATCCTCTACAAGATGAGATTACAGGGAGGTCTGAGGAAAGATCAAATTCTAATTTACTTTAACTATGATATTGCGTTATAGTAAAATATAACTAAAGAAATCAATAGTCTCATCAAATGTTTTGCCAACATCCTACTAAAGGTGGTGGGGGTGGTGAACAGAGGGATGATCAGTAAATATTTGTGGGTGTCCCCGATCCAAAGCCAAGCACAATGCCTGGGACACTGAGTCCCATATGTTGATGGCCTTGCACTGCTCAAAGACAAGAGACACAGGATGGGCCGGGCACCACTGAAACCGTATTACTGCTTTGATTCTCAACTGTGGCTGAACACCAGAACCATCTTTTGTAAAAGATTCTTATTCAAAAGGTCACGGGTAGATTTGGGTGTTTTTTCTTTGGCACTTGTGTTTTTAATAAGCTCATGGTCTATGTAAGTTACATCCCCTACCCCTCATTTAAGAACCACTGATCTTTGAGAAACTTTACATTTTGTTTATAGACAGAGCTGCCAAGCAACTGTTCTGTTTCCAATGTTAATATTTAAGAAACAAAGAAAAAGAAGTCTGTCATTTTTCCAATTCTAATACTTAAAAATGTTTAAATGTGCATCCAATGCAAAGCCTCAAAAGCTTCCTGTACAGCACGCCGGGGCCAAGGGGTCTCTGAGTCTGAACTCCTGGCACCATCAGGAAGACACAACACACTACCCTCCCCTAGTTACTAAGGAAAACTAAGTCATACACTTCATACTATTTGTTTATTTAAGCAACAGAAGCTTGGGACCAAAGGAGATCTTTGAGATAATCCCATCATGCACTTTCACCATACAGGAAACAGAACTCGGTGATGCGTTCTCCACAGCAGCGGGGATTTCATTGAAGCAGCTTACCGCCGTGTGGCCCAGCACCTAGCAGGTGCCCCACAAACTTTTTAGAAACTAATTGTCAGGGCTAGCTTATTGGCAAAGTTGGAACCCAGAGTCAGGCACAGTTTAAAATCATCATAATAATAACTACTCACTGCAACTACATTGAAAACAAATTGAGCCTAAGAGAAGTAAAGCCACTTTCCAAGATCCCACCTCTCCAACAGTGCGGAGCTTGAACTCCCTCTGGCTTCCCACTGCCTTGAATCGCCAGAATCATCTACCCATGGAATAGTGTATAAAAAAAAAAAAATCCCTTCTGAGATTAACACAGCAAACTGATCTCTTGAAATGTTGTTATTCAATTTTAACAGCTGGGCTGGAAAAAAGCTCCAGTAGAGGAAATTAACTTTGTCAGATGGCAACATTAAGTGTAAAAAGTTTAACTTAGAGCAGATGGCTCCATTAGAAATAAGACTGTTCACCTCATCCCCGCTCCATTGAAAATCATGTTTGAAATCGTGTCTCACAGATGGAACCATCCTCAAAACACAATGTGGTTTGCCTGAAGTTGACCAGCAGGTGGCAGAGTAGAACAAGCCCTCCTTAATAAAGCCCCGAGCAGAAGAGAATTGGGTGGATTCACAGGGAAGGTGTATTTATATTCTAGCACTGGCCAAGATCTGGGTTAGGAACCAGCAAAGGCTCCTGCATCCAATGAAACCTGAGGGTGGCGCCTAAAATAAAAACAGTCAAATATCCATTCACTTCATCAACCTAGAGGTTAAAATTCAGAAGTGTCTTTTGTACTTTCTCTGGACAGCATGGGTGAGGAGTGAAAAGCAGCAGCAGTACAGAGGGCAGTGTGTTCCAGGCTTTCCAGCACCCGAGGGGCTTAATCAGTGTTTCCCGAATTGGCCTGATCCCAAAATTATGTTGTGGCGCTTATTAAAATACAGACTCCTGGGCCCACCCTAGATGCACAGACTCTTTGGGGAAAGGGGCAGAGAAGCACATGGGGGCTTATTAGACAAGTGTGGGACCTGCTGGCTTGTGTGCTACCTGGAGGGCATGTCCTCCCACATCCTCTACCCCCTATGTGTGGTTGGAAGCTCTGCATTATAATAACCTGCCCACAGGTGAGGAATTGCATCCAAGACTTGCTCCGAGGAAGTAGTAAGAAAGTGGCTTGGCTTGGCAGGGACTCACTAAGGCCTCACCGCTCAGCACACACAGCCTTTGGTCAGTCCAGCCGGGTAAGCAGTCCAGGAGGACTGCTTGAGCCTAGGAGTTTGAGAATAGCCTGGGTAACAAATAAGAACCCATCTCTAAAAAAATAAAAAAATTAGCCAGGTGTGGTGGCAAATGCCTATAGTCCTGGCTACTTGGGAAGCTGAGGCAGGAGGACTGCTTGAGCCCAGGAGTTTGAGGCTGCAATGAGATATAATTATGCCACTGCATTCTAGCCCAGGCAACAGAGCAAGACACTGTCTCACACACCAC
>CAUYPO010076312.1:0-10078 GCA_963574435.1 Cheirogaleus major
CCTGTTTCGGGAGGCCTGGGAGTTGGAAATGGGGCCTGTCACTGTGTGTATTCTATGTATGAATGAGCTTAAATTAAACTCCCCCCCCCCCCCCCCCCGGGACAGGGCTACTCACTTCTAACAATGACAAATGTGCAAACGCAACACCTTGGCCACATTGCTCTGAGAGGCTAACCACACATACTAGTGCCAAGCCTGACAACAGTGAAAGGAGAGGATGAGGGGAGGGGCTTCCCAAATGCCTTTTCCTGTGGAAAATGTGGGGCTCTAGAAATCTGTGATGGCAGTTAATACCAAGACTAAAGAAGATTTTGAAGTTTGAATGAAAAACACTTGGAGCAGCTGACTTCCACAGAGACCCCAGCAGAGTTGAGACTTTGTAGAGCAATGAGCAATCTCTAGATTTGTTATGAGAATAAATTATTATATCCTTGCTACCACAGTTACTTGTGTATTAGCAACTTAAATGTCTCTGCTTCCTGTTAATCGAAGAGGTGGACTAAGAATGACACCATGACCACTAGCTGTGAGATCACGAAGCCCTGTTTTGTAATCTTTGTGCCTGTCCTGTGTGTAAATTTGGACCTTGCAAAAGAGTCAATTTCAGAAAACTTGCAAACCTCTGATAAAAAACAATCAGCCTTGTGTTTTGTTTAGCAGTAGCCCAGTAACAAGCTGAGCTTTTGAGGAAACAGCCCAACTGTGTCAGATCAACAAATACGACATCTGTACATGACAGAAAGATAACTTTTCAGTCATTTACAGGAAAGCTCTACCTTTACTTCACAATGGATTGTCTTTACTTAAATAAAATTTATTGAATGGGCCAAGCATGGTAGCTTATGCCTATAATCCCAGTACTTTAGGAGACAAGAGGATTGCTTGAGGCCAGAAGTTTGAGACCAGCCTGGGCAGCACAGCAAGGCCCCTCTCCCATCTCTACAAAAATAAAAAATAATTAGCTGGGTGTGGTAGCACATGCTTATAGTCCCAGCTACTCGGGAGGCTGAGGCAGGAGGATCAATAAGCTACTATGATGCTACTGCACATCAACCTGGACAATAGAGTGAGACCCTGTCTCAAAAAAAAAAAAAAAGGCAGCTTATTTGGGGGTAAGGTGTTAAAAATAGTACAGGGAAGACACTTTTATCTCACATACTCTGAAGCATCTGAACATACAGACCAATCTTGAAACTGTGAGAAAACCAGGCTCAATATGCTTAGAATTCTTCAGGAATCTAAGGTCAGCATTCCCTCTAAAGACATTTGACTTCTTGCATGAAAACATCCTATAGTCCTAAAAAATTTAAGCTTCATTTAATTTGCTTTTTGCTAGAATTTCTACCTACAGTATCATGGAGAAGCACTGAGAAAATACAAGATGTCACAAGTATATAAGGTCAGTGTGTAGTTCAAATGCTCCTTACAGAGCCTTCTTCAAGGCCACTTTCCTACACATTATCAGCACACCACAGGATAAAAGTTATAATGCAGATCATTCAATTTGCAGTTAAAATACACATTTCAAACCAATAAAGCCATATCCTATGAAGTCCCAGATAATGGGAAATACTGGGGGGAGGGGCACTCAGGGAGGTAGGGAGGTAACAGCTCCAAAGCATGCCAGTTACATTCACTTTTTGTATCTTAATTCACAAGGCAGTGAATGAGATACAATCTTATTGTAGCAAATTCATTATAATAAGAGGCACATTTTACTACAATGTCTGTGGCTGAGGGGAAAGGGATACTAAATGATATATGATTTTTACAGAGAGGATTTCATGAATGGCATTTTCCCTACTTCATTTTCACAATTCATAAAACTGAAAAGGGACTCAGAAGAGAGCAAAATTATAGGAAAAACTGATTGCTCTTTAGCTATTAAGCCACTCACAGCCAAAGGAGGTGGGCAAGGAATAAAGCAATTAAAAAGGACACATGGGTGTTGCATTATTGACAAAAAGGTTAATATTTCTGACAGCAAATAAATTTTTCACCTTAATACACTTTAAGTTGAAGAGCAACATAAAGAAATCATTAACTGGATATGGGAGAAAGAGTCAAGTATAAAAGGTGTTAACATTACCTTGAAGCACAGCTGTGCCATTTTATAAACAGATGAAAGAAAAGCCCTCAGTGCTACCACATACTCCAGATCGGAAGAAAATGATAAAGGGAAGAAACCCAGCTCACCAATGCTAGCCTTCGGCTCCTACACCCCCACTCACTGGCCTTTGGGACACACAACATCTATGCAACCTTCACAAAAGAAAAGTGGCTTCCACACCACATGGGGAGTTACTAGATTCTACTAACAACTTGTGTGTAAGGCAGTCACCTAGCCAGACTCGCAGAAAACAACAGTTAAGAGAGGCCTCACGCTAAATATTCTGCCATTTGCTTTCAAGGACAATCACAAAAGTCATTTAGAAAGGATCCAATATGTAGCTATTATCACACAATTCACTGGCGATAACTGTATACAACTGGAGGGACTAGAGTAACAAGAGGAATTTGCTTCTGTTGATAAAACCTCAATAGTCACTATGTGGTTTTTATTCTCAAAATGAATCTTATATTTCCACAATGTGATATGCACAGGAGGCACCATAAAACAATTCCATTTCCTTTTATTTTTTTTATTTATTTATTTTTGAGACAGAGTCTCACTCTGTTGGCCAGTGCAGTGGTGCAATCATAGCTCACTGTAACCTTGAACTCTTGGTCTCAAGTGATCCTCCTGTGTTGGCCTCCCACAGTGTACCACAGGTCCCACGTCCAGCAAAACAATTCCATTTCTGAGTGGGTGTTATCCCTAACACTAATCAGGAACTATTAATACATTTGAAGCAACTTTATAAGATACCTCAACTTAAAACACAACATTTTTATATTATTTTATTTTGTCTAGAGGGGAAAGTATTTCCATTAAAGCAATACATAAGACTTCCAAAAACCAAGTTAGCAAGAGCCAACAAATCTGCTCCAAATTTATTTTGGTCATGTATTAAAATGCTGCTGAAATAACAGCTTTTGCTCAGCTTCCATTTCAAATGCTGATAAAATGGATAACTTTTTTCACATATCACCTCAATATAATTTAAACTACATTATACAAAATACATATTTATTTTGATTATCTCTCTCTCCCTAGAAGATCATCTTCATGTGAGTAGGGATTTTTGTCTTATGCACGATTCTATCTCTAATATTCAGAACAGTGACCAGGACTTATTAGGAACTCTATAAATATTTGTTACAAGAATCCTGTTACAGGCCAGACGCGTTGGCTCATGCCTGTAATCCTAGCGCTCTGGGAGGCCGAGGCGGGCGGATATTTGAGCTCAGGAGTTCGAGACCAGCTTGAGCAAGAGCGAGATCCCATCTCTACTAAAAATTAAAAAAATTAGCCGGGCATGGTAGCACACACCTATAGTCCCAGCTACTGGGGAGGCTGAGGCAGGAGGATCACTTGAGCCCAGGAGTTTGAGATTGCTGTGAGCTAGGCTGACGCCACTGCACTCTAGCCTGGGCAAGAGAGTGGGGGGGGGGAGATACCTCTAATTCACATAGGTAGCAGCAAGAAAAAGATGGACAGGAGAGGTCCCAAAAAAGGAGACCGTGGCTCCCCTCTCCTAATAGCCAGAGAATCCACCAGAATGTGCTGCCTCTGGTGGGAGAGTTTCCTGCTGCTGAAGGAGTCTAAGAAAGGCTACGTGACAATAAAGGATGCTACACAGAAGGGGATCTCACACCAGAGCAAGAATCTATGATTCCATGAGAAAGAACCACTCACTCTTGTGTGAAGAGATGGAGCCGATTCCCTGAGGAGAAGAGAAAACATGACTCAGGAAAGAGAGCTTTCAGAGAAAAGGAAAACTCAAACAAAGCAAATAGCACCAGATAAAAGAAGTGGTAAATGACTGGGTAATAGCTATTAAAAGTATCTACTTAAAGCTGCAGTAAACAAACCTGCCCTGTCCTACCTCTTCCATGTGGTCATTATAGCTCCATAGTATGCTAGGCTGGCTTGTGTGGTCAAGCTACCTAAAAATTATGCATTCCACATACCTTCAAGATGGGGTATGTTGTATATTATATAATTTGTCTGGTCATTATCATGGATTCCTGTGAGGGAACCTCTAAATCTTTGGAATTTCAGTAGTGACAAGAGAGTGCCCATTATTCATAGCAGGCCCTGATAGTTTATGCTAATTAGATGACTCAGGATGGGGAAAACCATGTGATTAGAGGATTAGAGCTTTGAGGTCAGCATGCCCTACCTTTGGGGAGGGGAAGGGGATTGGAGATTGAGTTCAGCTACATCATTATCCAAGCAATTATGCCTACATAATGAAACCCCAATAAAAACTCTGAACACTAAAACTCATTGGAACTTACTAGTTAGTGAATCATCAGTGTGACAGGAGGACACTGTGTATCCTGATTCCACTGGGAGGGCACACAGAAGCTCTGCATTTGAGACCTTCCCAGACTCTACCCTATGTGTCTCTTCATCTCTTAATACCTGGTCCTGATTTGTATCCTTTACAATAAAGTGTTCTATGAGTTGTCCTAGTGATTTATCGAACCTTAGGTGGGTTGTGGGAACCCCCTAGATTTGTAGCCAGTTGGTCAGAAGTACAGGTGGCCTGGGGACCCCTGAACTTGCAGCTGGCATCTAAAGTGAGGGCAATCTTGTTGGGGACTATGCCATTAACCTGTGGAGTCTGCACTAACTCCCAGGGGTTAGGGTCAGAATTGCATTGCAGTATTTTAGGAGGACCACTTATCCCAAATACATCTGGCAGAATTCTCAGTGGCTGCAGAATCTGAGCCTCTCCTTTCTTGCCAGAGATTTATCACTATCAGCCCTGCCCAGCTTTTATATAGCACTCTTACTTCCCTTACACCCCCAGGGAGAAAGGTAAATGGCCCTAAAATCAAAGTTGGCCTATAGATATTTACTTCAGTTAGGAGGGAGATTAACAAAATATTCATAATGGAGTATTTTATCTTTGCTTAAAACAAATCTCTGACTAGTATCAGAGACTAGTGTCAAAGTGTTTCATTATAATACAAAAGTGGTAGGGCAGGAGAAGGTTTGTCATTTAAGAGTAAAGTTCTGCCTTGAGTCAGGAATTTGAGGCTTCAACAACACCTTAAAAACTCATTTCCTTTTCATGGACATATGCAATTATATACCCTAGTATCTCTATTACCATAAATACAATTTAACTGTTTGCAGAATGGGACTACAAAGACTGTGGTTGTGCCTCAAGCAATAAAAAGCCCGGTGTAGTTTAATACATAGATAATATGTGTGGGGGTGAGGGAGGTGGAGATCACAGAGAGGCAAGAGAGAGGTGAGAAAGCGGTAGGGGCTCTTGGTTGGTGATGTTCAGAATTAAATAAAAAGTATAAGCTGGGGAAAAGCTCCTGGAGCAAGGTCTCCAACCCCCACCTGGCCCACCCAACATTTTATTGGGTGTTAAGCTGTCTTAAGCCAGTGAGCTCAAGTACACAGCCCTCATTGTTGGAGGGATAAAAGCCAGGTGGAACTTAAGCAAGTTACTTAACTTCTCTAAGCCTCAGTTTCCTTCCTGAGGAATGTTATGTAAAGTATACTGTATCTGCACATAGCTGGTACACGGCAGGTGCTCAGCAAGTGTCAGCTCGATTAGGCTGAGGTGAGTCAGCCAGCCCTAATAAAGGGCCCTCCAGCTCCAGTACAGAAAAGGCCTGCCCTCTGTTCAGCTGCCACACGGAGCTCTTTACCATGCTGATAACCAAGGCCTGGGCTGGCAGTGTCCTTGCTTCCTGCCATGCAGACAAACTTTCTAATACATAGACTACTTATAGGAGATTGGCTTCCTAACACAATCTTTGTACATCTGGAGATTATACCTGTTAATGGACAAAAACCCAAAGTATGTAAAATAATTTAAAGAGGTTTGTTCTGAGCCAAATGTGTGTGACTGGCCTGGAGCACATGACCTCAAGAGGTCCTGAGAAAATGTGCCATGGTAGCTGTGTTATAGTTTGGTTTTATACATTCGTGAAAACGAGCATCACACACAAGATCCTAGGTCAATATGTGGAGGATGTACATTGGTTTGGCCAGAAAAAGCAGAATATCTCAAGGGGGAGGGGATTAGGGGCCTCGCAGGTTATAGTTGGGTTTAAAGATACTTTGATTTGTAATTGGTTAAAGAAATGAAGCTTTGTCCAAAGGCACGGAATGTTTTAACCTAAGATAAGGATGTCTGTTAATCAGATTCAAGCCTTGGGACATTTACCCAAATTCAAGTGATCTGTTAAATAAAGTAAATTGATGATTTTTGGGCATGGTTAAAGAGGTTTCCAGCATGGCCTTAGGCCTATTAATGATTTAGTATCTTATTGTTACAAGGAGTAACTCCAAAAGGGAAGGGGCATGACTAGGCGTGTCTGACCTCCCTTCTCTTCAGGGCTAGCTTTAAGGTTTTAGTGGGGTCCTCCTTAGCCAAAATGGAGTCCATTCAGTCTGCTGGGGAGCTTAAGGTTTTTCATTCACATACCTCATACTGTCATGTGACTACTGTGAACAAGATTATGCTTAATGGAGACACAAAATGAAAGTGTCCCAATTTTAGAACCAAATGCCAGAGTCATTAACTTGAATAACAGACTGACCTATGTGTTCTGTATATAATTAATTCAGGTCAGAATAACACTTAAATTAATGTCCAAAGAAAACTAGATGTAAAATTAGTAATGCATTTAATGTGATTACTGATGTTTTCCTTGGAATATTTTTATGGTATTAACCTGGCCTAATGTCACTATAAATCCAAATGTACAAGACACACATTTTACATAAAGGCCCATTTTCTGTTCTTACATAATGGCCATCTTACCAAATGGTCTATGGCAGCAGTCCCCAACCTTTTGGCACCAGGGACCGATTTCATGGAAGACAATTTTTCCACAGACTGGGAAGTGGAAGATGGTTTCAGGATGATTCAAATGCACTGCATTTATTGTGCACTTTATTTCTATTATTATTACATTGTAATACATAATGAAATAATTATACAACTCACCATAATGCAGAATCTAATGCCGCCACTGTTCTGACAGGAGGCGGAGCTCAGGTGGTAATGTGACCGATGGGGAGTGGCTGTAAATACAGATAAATCTTCACTCCCTCTTGCTAGCTCACCTCCAGCTGTGTGGCCCAATTCCTAACAGCCATGGGGACTGGTCCATGGCCTGGGGATTGGGGACTGCAGATCTATGGAATATCTTTTCTAAGTATTAGATATTCTGCATTAAGGTTATAAAATTAAGTAACTTGAATATATGTTTATTGTGTTTTCCAATACACATTTCCAAAATACAGCAATAATGAATAAATTAAACAGTAACATAATTTCAGTTAGTAAAAGGTAGAAGCAAGTTTAACTTACCTGGAAATTAAAATAGCTATTCATTCTTTCTTTTTGCTACTCTACAAACCAACCACTTACATACAGATTTCTACTATGTAAACATATCTAATTAGTAGCAATGTAAGGGCTCAGTTTCTTCACTTTTAAAACAAGAATACTGGTCTGAGTCTATGTCTTGAGCATAAAGCTAAGCACACTTGACATATGCCATCTCTTTTAGTTTTTAAAATAATCCCAAGATAGGTATTATAAGTATCCTCATTTTACAGACAAGAAATGAGAATTGAGAAAGGTTAGGTAACTTGCCAGGATGCAAGGGCAGGCAGCATGACTCCTGGGCTCTAGCTCTTGGCCACCGCTGCTTTCTAAACTGTCTTTTGAGTCTAGTCATTTCATGATTTATCTTTATTTGCATTAACATTAAGTGGACATGTTAAGTTTCCAGGATAGGGATATCTATATTTAATCATGTACATAATTAATGTAAACTGACAAAAATGATAGTTTTAGATAGATGTTAAGAAATGATAATGAAAGACTATCATTTCATACATGCTGTATATTAAGTGAGCACTTAAAAATTTTAGATGATTAAATAACATAATTAAAACTTACCACACTTCACCAAGTTACCTATAGTTAATGAAACTGCTCATACACTTACCTCAATCAATTTGTTGGCATGTTCACGGAAAACCTGGGCATATTCCTTAACTTCTTTCTCATTTCCATTCTTTGCAGCTTCAATCAATACTAAAAGTGGAACGTTGGTTTCCAGGAAAGAATCTGAAACGTGGTCCATGACAGCTTTGCGGAGCTAATAATTACATTGTAAAAATTGGATTTTATTTCTACCAAGAAGCTAGATTCCTTTTTTTCCCTTGTACATTTAAACCTTATGGAAGCTTATGAAGACCCCTCATGTAAACCATGTAGTTATATAATCTGTGATACAAGAAACACATCATCATGGAGACAATGGTTCCACACTACTATAGCTAGAGCATTTCAGCAACAGAATCTTGGTTTCCAAGACACTATACTTCTTTCTTGGGAATTACAAAACCAAGGCTTACATCTTAAAGGAATAATACAAAGCTGAACAGAAAGCAGCTCTGGGTTGAATTGGCACACAGCCTTGGAATATATGTAATTAGCCTAATTGGCTAAATAAAATGAGAAGAGAGAAAAAAGAGTACTTTCTGGCTTATCTAAAAGGGTTAGCACACTATGAACCTTAAAACTTAAAGGTTATCTTTAAAAGCCATTTTTGATACTGTTTCACCAAAAGGAAATTGAATAAAAATATATTCTGTCTTTAATTCTGTTTTATATCAGACATGAGCAATAAAATGTCTCTCCACTAACTCGTAGAAATTGTCTGTATTACAACTTCTTAGGTTTTAATACATAGTTTTATAAATTCAACCCTAACTTCCTTAGAGAAAGACTAAAACTCAATTTGATGTTAACTCAAAATGTTCATGGGGCTATTTATCATTATATGAAAAGATCCTTTATACTGTATTTACTAACTTGGAAAATTCAGCACCCCAAATATGTCTATTTCTACCACATTTGAACTGGAAACACATCTCCACCAATGATCTAAGGGAACTTCCAGGGTGTAATCAGAATGGGGAAAGTGAAATAAATAACTGGAATTTCTGTCTCTACTGCACATAACCAATACACTGCGATCCTTCAGGGTTACTTTCACAGGTCCCAAGTCATTTTAAATTGATTTTCCTACCTGTATATCCTTTTCACAGTAGAGTTAATTTATTCAGTCCATGCCAGTGGGACTGTATTATTTCATGTCCCCATGAGATTTTTTTAGCCATTAAGAAGCTCATTAGCAATAAAACAGAGATAGCTACTTTCTAGTGACAATCTATGCTTTCCCCTGATAAAAAAAATACAAGCCTAGTATTTATTAGGATTTTAATCAAAACTACAAAATTAAGAACTTAGGAAAACAATCAGCACTTTATTCCAGCTTACCTGCCTACGCAAGTCCCTGGTCTTCTTGGTCATTTTATCTATAGCAGAATTGAGTGCATCACTTCTTTCTTTACGTCCTGCCTGGATAAAAAGAAAGAGACACACATTTGAGGAATTCATAAGGAAACTCAATGATAGCTGAGAGCTATTTATGCTCAAATCAACATTGAAATATCAGTACAACTTTTTTAGCCCAAAGCTGGAAAATATTTGGAGGGTGAGGGAGACTAGGTGGCTCTGTTCATGAAAATCCCACCTTGCAACTCTTAGGCTCCACATTATTTGATGATTTGAATTGAGAGAATTTTGCCAAAATAAGAGAAGCCAAGAGACAAAGCCCTTCGCTTAAAGTTTGGCTTTCAAAATTAAATTTATATTTTAACTTAAAGTTACACCAATTTCAATAATGAACCTAAAGTCTCAGGATACAAAATCAATACACAGAAATCAGAGGCATTCATATACGCCAACGACAGTAAAAGCGAGATCCAAATAAAAGACTCAATTCCCTTCAAAATAGCAACAAAGAAAATAAAGTACCTAGGAATATATTTAACTAAGGAGGTAAAAGACCTCTACAGGGAGAACTATGAAACCCTGAAGAAGGAAATAGCAGAGGATGTAAACAGGTGGAAGAA